>RJWM01002727.1:0-123522 GCA_004363535.1 Dasyprocta punctata
CCCATTGCTTAACAAAATATCCACTATCTGCAATTTAATGGAGGAGAAGTTGAATTTAACTCACAGTTTCAGCAAATTCAGCCCATGATCAGCTGTCTCCAAGGCAGAAATATCACGGCAGAAGAGCATGATAGAGCAAAGATTCTTAGTTCATGGCACCAGGGAAACAGCAGTAGCAAAACAACGCCAAAGAGGAACTGGACAAGCAACAGACATAGACTCCTAAAGCTATGCCCCCATGACTTACCTAGGCTCCTTGAGAGATGTGGTCCATCAGTCCCTCTGAGTAGATCTAAAAGCCAATCAAATTGACACTCCCTGTCTTAGTTGCTTTTTCACTGCTTGGATAAAATACCTAACAACCACAAGTTAAACAAGAAAAGGCATATTTTAGTTCACAGTCTGTACAGGTTTCAATTCATAGGTGACTGGCTCCAAAGCACAGCAGTATAACAGAGCAGCATGCCAGAGGAGGCTTGCTTATGGCAAGACAAGAAAAAAGCAGTGAAAATTATTTTCCTTTTCATTCTATCCCGGCTACAAGCTATTGGTTGGTACCACCCACACCCAGGGTGGATCTTTTCAGGAAATCCATCATCCACACCCAGAACTTTACTATACCAATCAGTGGACTAACCTACTGTCACACACCCATGACCTAGTATCACACACCCATGATTCAGTCACTTCCAAAAACCCCACCTATGAATGCATGAGGCTTTGAAAGGACATTTAGATATGTCATACCACTACCCATTAATCAAGCGTCCTTTTCCACATCAACTTTATACCTAAACACGTCTTTACACCATACTTAATCTCCAAATCAAAACAGTAACATTTCATAATTGTGCCTATAATAATACAACTACTTCCCCTCCAAAATGTCAGGAGTTTCAATATTTTAATCCAAGTTTCCTCTGAGACTCAAAGAAAACTCTTACATATGAACCTCTATAAAAATAAAAATTAAAAAAATTACAAAATACCAAGGTAAATGTCACAGGGTAAACAGTTCCATTCCCAAAGGGAGAAGTAATAAAATAGAAAAGAATCAGACAAAAGCAAGATCCAAACCTAGAGTCTGGGGCACATATGGTAAATGTGAGTTCCAAAGAGTTTGGGAAGCACCATACCTATCACCTCCACAGTTGTTTGCTACATAGTTTCTGTTTGAGCTAGTTTACCTCATGTCCTGCAGACATTCCACATCCCTGCATATCTGACTCCCCAAATTTCATGTAGTACCCTCTCATGTGCTCCTTGTATGGCTTTCCTGACTTCCTTTCAAAATCTGTGAGGAAATCTTCATGACCCCACAACTCTTAAATTCTGCATAGAAGTAAAACTAGCAACACATGAATGAGTCCAAGGTCTCCTGTCAATAAGAACAGTAGCCATGGACCATGGTTGCAGTGGTTCCTGAGTACCCGGATGGTAATATTACAAGATGAAACCTGGGAAAACAATTTCCTAGGAACCCTATTTTGAGAAGGGGCCTCAAGCATTCTAGCCAAATGAAAAGTTTACATTTTTGCATTCTTACACCTGTGATATATAAGGTCATTATGATTTCTCTTAACTTTGTTTTGCCTTGTACCAAGTCTTCCTTATATTGGCACTAAATTTTTAGCAGTCACACATCCTTTGGACCCAACTTTATATGTGGTTCCTTCTGGGAAAAAAACTTAAAATTTTCAAATTTTTCTGCTTGGCACTTTTGCCCTCAAAATTCTCACTATAAACTTGGTTAACAACAGTCAGAAGTATCCATGCCACAGTTTTAATGTTGAGAGACCTTTGAACTTCTTCCTCAAGGTCAATTAATCCACTGCAAACCGGGCGTGGTGCCGCACGCTTTTAATCCCAGCACTCGGGAGGCTGAGGTAGGAGGAGTGTTGTGAGTTCGAGGCCGGCTTGGGCTACAACACGAGCTCAAGGCCGGGCTGAGCTACACAGTGTGACCCTGCCTCAAAGAAAAAACCAGGGCCGGGAGTTTGGCTCAGCGGCTTACGCCCCTGTGAGGCAGGCGCGAGGTTGTGAGTTCAATCCCCGGTGCCGAAAAAAAACAAAAAAAATTAATCCACTGCACTTTTTCTCCTGCAAAGTCTCAGGACATGGGAAAAATGTAGACAAAGTTTCTACTACTACGTAACATACATTGCCTTTAGTCTAACTACTACTGGAGTCCTTGTTCTCAATTAAGGCCTGTATGCATTTCTATCATCATTCTTGTCTTCTGAGCTCTGATCAGAATCAGCTATGAAGTTCTTCTTACAGCATTCTAAGCCTTCATTAGCTAATATCTTCAAAACTTTCCAAGCTCTTTCCAAAAACCAGCTCCAAGGGCTTCTAAACCACATAGTCAGGTACAGTTGCTGAAAAAAAAATCCCACTGTTAATATTAAATTTTCTACATTTGTCAGCTTTCCCATTGCTGGACATGATATCAATACCCATAATTTAGATGAGGAAAGATTTAATTAGACTCACAGTTTCAGGGGATTTAGTCCATGGTAAGCTTTTTCAAGGCAGAAACATTATGGCGGAAGGGCATGATGGAACAAAGATGATTAGTTTTCAGTATCAAGAAAGCACAGCAAGGTGATAATGCTTGATAGGAAGAGGTAAAGAAGCAGACATAGATTTTCAAGGCCCCAATTCCATGACCCTCCAGATACACCCAAAAGTTCTCCATCAGTTGCTGAGATGGATTCCAATCTGATCAAATTAAGACTCCATTCTTAGCACCACATATAAAAAATGATCTGATTTCAAGTAGGAACAGATCCTATCCTCTCAATGAGAGTAACTCTAAATTGCATTTTTTAAAAGTAATGTTGCATCACTTTTTATAAAATTCAGTTAGCCATGACCAGTTATCTTTCTGAGATGTGTATGTGGTATGGAATATATTCAATTCTATTAGATGAATAAGTTTGTAGTTTGTGAACATAGGTTAAGTCTGTTAAAGTGCTTAATGGATGAGTAGCTAATAAGTAAAATATTAGGCAAAGGCAGAGTTCATTGGAAAAAAGTATAAGATGACTAGTAAGAAGAATGTGTTGTGTATGTGTGCATGCTAAAGATAGGTAGAGATGGACTGTCTAGAGATACTGTTCATTAATTTTCTGAGTACTATATAATATATAAATACTTCCAACGACAAACACACAAGCCTAGAAAAAAATCATCTGATCTATTTGTGGGAAATCAGAAATGATAACAAGGTGTTATAAGTAAATCTGTGGCTAAATAGCATGAAAGGATAACAAGGCAGAAAATCTACAGATTACATGGGGAATAGGGAATATTGTCAATCTGATTACAGAATAGAGGTGGTTGAGGGCTTAGGCTGAAAAAAGAGAATGAAAATCTAAGCTGTGACCATACATAGGAGAATGTGCAAACATTTTAAAGTGTTTTAAGTACACTCTGAGAGAAATGGGCATCTTTGTAAGGTTTTAAGCCAAGAATATGTAGAGTTGGGGGTGGTGGTGGTAATGCACACATGTAATCCCAGATCGCTAGGATGCTGAGGCTGGAAGATCACTTGAACAAAACAGTCCAAGGTTGGTATGGACAACATAACATGATTCAATCTCAAAAAAAAAAACCAAAAACAATGTGAAGGTTGTGTTGGAATATAAGAAAACTATATGTGATATTCATGTTGAACTACCCTTAAATACTATCTGAATCAGGGGGGAGTATATTTGGATTGAAGTGAAATAAATTCAGATTTGATTATGTTGCATTTTATTATCTGTGAGCCATCCAATTAGACATTCTAAGGAAGCTAAAAATGTCAGTCTATCACAGAGAAATCTGGACCGATGATTATATGTTTGAATTATTAGTGGTATCTAAAAAATGAAAGTGATCAATACTGATAATGAACATAACTTATAATTTCAAAAGTTGAGAGAAGAATGACAGACCTTAATGAGCACTAGTATTTAGAAAACTCTAACAAGAAATGTGCAGAAACAAAGGATAGAAAAAGCAAAAGAAAATAATATAAGAAAGGAGTAGTAGTGACCAGTGCCAGATATTCCTGAGAAACAAATAAGATAATACCTTGAATTTAGCAATAATATGTATAGTATACCCAGCAAGGAAATTTTCAGTGAAACAATAATTGCAGAAGACAAATTATAATGACTTGAGGAGCTTACAGGAAATACAAAAGTGGAAATAATGACTGTTCAATAAATATGACTAGTAGCAAAGTGAAGAGATAGAGAAAAAGTGAAAAGATGCAATAGATATTTTTGCATTAGCAGTCAGTACAGCGCTAAGTGGATCTTAGGTGGCTTTTAGATGGTTCTAGAATCCCCTGTATTTTCATACTAATTATTCCATGAATTTTCATAAGTAAATTTCTTTGTGACACATAATTATATTTATTTTATGATTTTTTCATAGAAACAGAGATCAAAAATTAATAACCAGTCATATGTAATATATTAAATACCATTAGTTTTATACAATAGATTTATACTGTTAAAACCTGTATAAACCTGAATTTATACAAGACAACGATATATTGTTGTGGGAGGTTTTCTTTGGGAAAGAAAAACAAATCATGCTACCTCACCATAATATACATGTTTATATATCTTATTACTGTTTCATATTACTCACAATTCTCCCTAAAGAAGATTATAAATCCCCATTTCATGTCTATCACACTTCCTTCTCTGAACGAAGTATGCTTCTTACTAACATAGACCTGGTTGTGTTATTTATCGCTGTTCATAGGACATGGGCAGAAGCGACCGTGCTGTCTTAACAGAAATGTAGAGGATCTTCAGAGTATTGCCACTGCTCTTTTCCTCTTCCACTGATCTAAAATTGTTGATATTCCTGAAGCCTGGATAATACATAAATATATGCACTTGAAAACCACATTTTGGCTAATAGGTTCACATGTTGCTACCCTTTGGGAATTGATATCATTTTCAGGTGCTTTCCCCTTTTCTGTCCTATGTAACTCATCTAGAAAAGGACTCCATCAAGCATTTTTAATGTAGAAATTGTATACTGGATGATGACAATTGATACAGTTTATATCTAGATGTCACTTCAAAGGCTCATGTGCTCACCCGTGGGGCTAATGGGAGTGACTGGAGCATGGGTCAACTGGATTACAACTGGATTAGTCCACTAATTGGTTTAGCATGGTTCTGGATGTGGAAGATGGATTTACTGAAGAGGGAAGATTCACCCTGGGTTTGGGTAGCAGCATTCAACAGGCTTGTAGCCTGGATGAAATAAAAAGGGAAAGAAGTCACTTGGTTTCCTATCTGCCATGCCGTGAAATATTTCTCCTCTGCCATGTTATTCTGCCTAGGAAACAGCTGACTGCAGGTGAAAATTCTCTAAAAATTGTGAACTAAAATTAACATTTCCTTGTGGGTATCAGGTATTTTGTCCTAGCAATGAAAAAGTAACTAATACAACAATGCAATAATTAATACAAACCATGCAAAGGAAAGAAGCTGCACCCCTTTGGGATATAATCAAAAAGTAAAAAAAAAGTCATAATAAACTTTGGCATGAAAATGTAAATGTAGGAAAATCCAACCAAAAATGTTATCATAAAGGACATTACATTCTCATAATATTTTCTGTGAGTTACATTAGAAGAGAAATGCATGAATAAATATATGGAATTTTATTAGGGGAATTGCAAAATGAAGAATGGGTTAAATGCTAAGAAGGATCATCTGACAAGAAAAAGTAGAATAACTATATTATCTAATGTGATTAGTAACTTGCTCAAACAGGTGAAAGGTTTTAATGAAAGAACAAAACCAAATAATACTTGGGAGTAAAGAATAAAAAAAAGCATTATATTAATTACTATGGAAATAAATCACAGGGAAAGGAAGAACAAAAGATAGAGATTCAAGATGATAATTGATAGTTGATGAATAACTAAGGGTAGTGGCATATCCAAGTAGCATCCAAATATACAACACTTCTCAAACATTTTCTTCACATTCATTTTACTAATTTATTATTTATAAATGTCATTTACTCTATCCTTCAAACTCTATTAAGAATCAATGATGTGCCTAGCAATGTGATAAATTCTGAGGTTGCAGCAGTGAGTAAAAGACATAAAAAAACAGAATCCTATTCTCATGGATCTTAAGTTCTTGTGGTACTCATTACAAAATACTTATTAAAGATGTTATTTTCACATAATATCCAACTATGTTATGTATATTATTGGAGACCACTTGCACATATCAGTTATTACACAATGAAACAATACCTTAGAAACCATGGAGTGTGTGTGTGTGTGTGTGTGTGTGTGTATGAAGTACAAAGAGACAGGAATTGGTGGAGAGAGACACACAGAGAAGAGACAGAGAGAGAGAGAGATTTTCTACCCCAGAAACATGTTACACTCTATTTTTGAAATTCATTTTACTGTTGTTTCTGTCCTTTCTAAGTCATAAAGAAGGCTCAGAAATGCACCTCTTGACTTCTTTTATGGTTTCTTTCCGTTTGCTTTATGAAATAAAATTATCTTGTATATAAAGGTATATAGCCTGTTTTTAGGTGTATATACATGTATTAAAATAGGTACTCTTAGTAAGAAAATTAATATATACATCATTTCACAAAGTTACCACACAATAATTAACTAAAGTTCTCATGTTATAGATTAGCCCTTTTGTCTTATTCATCTTTTGTCTTATTCATATTTGCTATTTGTATCATTTGACCTACATCACATATGGCATTTATGGAAAGCAAGGTGGTTCTTTATTTTTCTAGCTGATAAGAAAACAATTCGGAGTCATTACTTTGATATTCAAAATTATAAAGTTTTATGAGATTTAAAACGTCTCTAAAACCTACAAGCTTTTAGTATCAAAGGTTAATTTCTAATCTATTGTATTGCAGTGTTTTAGTTAAACAAAAAGATAAAATAAATGAAAGGAAACAAAAATATAATTTGTTTTCTAAAAATACAAATGTGATAATTTATCAAATATTTTAAATGCTACAAATATTAAGTATATGCTTCCCTCAGCAATAATTAGAAGTTAAGCTCAAAAACTCTACTTGTAAATGTTTCCTTGAAAAAATAATTATATTAGGTATCTTAGTAAAATATCTTAAAGTGACCTGCAATTAAAACTTAAATGTCACCAATCAGAAACTTTTGGTTTGTTTCTAATTTTATTTCAAAGTTTTAATGACACAGTTAAAAGTTATTAAGAGTTTTTAAAAATTTTTATTCTTAAAGTTTTTAGATTAATTGAATATATCTGTAAAGCAGACTCTACCTCGGTGACAAGAGTTGTATTTTTGATTTCTTAATAATTGAACGTATTCCATGGAAATTGAAATGAATTGACTTTGCAATTGGCATAATTAGATATCAGTCTATTCTTTAGTCTGATAATTACAACTTCATTTACAATGTATTTCCTGAACACCTATTGTCTACCTCTTAATTAAATTTCCTGAACTTCTACTGCCTCTAGATAAAAGGACTTTTAAAAAGTTAAAATCAAAATATCATTGATAATGAACATATAAATAGTTTACATAGTGATACAGTGATATCTCTGTGTATTTCTCCTTTCTTCCAACATGAGTCTATCTAAAATTAAGTTTATATCTTTTTACCCCTAATTCTTCTCATGTGTCCTCTCTGTGTCTATATTCTATGTATAATTTTTGAGTCCCCATTTAATTAATTTAAAATTTTGCCCTGTATATAGTATCATAGTAGAATTTGTTAAGTTTTGATTACAAAATAGTGTTTTCCTCCTTTTAACATAAACCCCTCTGGAACCAACCCTGTATGTCATACTTTTTTTTTTTTTTTAAGTCAATTAGCCTTGCTTACCAGTCATGAAGGAGTTGATCAAGCGCACTAGAAACTCAGGATCTAAAGAGGTTGTTGGGACCGGAAGCAGGGTGGAAGATGCGGCAGTGTGGTGCAGTGCTAAGTTAGGAATACGCATTTCAGCAGCAAAGCATTGGAAACAGCTTGTCCACACACAATAGGAAAGATTCAAATAGCCAGTCACGGGCAGGCAGGTAGAAAAAAGAGTTTAACCAGTGAAAAGGCGCAAGAGCAAAGCAGGATTTCTGCTTTAATAAATCTTGAGCACTTACTGAAAACAAAATGTAATTCTGGAATAATCATCTGAGCAAACTCCCTACTCACGTCGTGTTCCTGCCCCACGCCAGATGATCTTAGGCAAATTACTTAACCTTTCCGTATTTGTCATTTCATTATGTATAAAATGGGGACAAAATGCTATGTACATTATAGGATTAAAGGGGATCATTCATACATGAGGTTTAATAAACACCAACTATTATTAGCATCAGTAATTCCAGAACCAAGAAACCAGGCAAGGCCTCATATTTGCAACTGAGATAAAAATTAGAGGTCCAGGTAATGCTAATTTGTACCTCCAGAGGAAAGTCATGGATGGTCTTGATAGAAAAGCACATCTTTCTCTATCCTCTCAATTCTGAAGTTTCATCTAGAATATACATTAGTAAATTATATAGACTTAATGTTAACATTTAAGATGTCAACATATTATTTAGCTTATTAATGAACTTATAAAAATATGTCTAATAGTTATCTACATTGCCTTCTATTCTAGACATAGGAACGTATTTCTAGCACATTATAAAAACATGAGAATGCTTTCTGGGTTCATTTTGGAGGAGTGGAAATTGAAATTATACCTCTCAGACTTCAGAGTGAATTCAGATTTGGAACTAAACAACTTTTGGGAAGGTAGTAGTATCTGAAATCATTTCCTTAGAGAATATTGATTCTTTTACAAAGCTATATTAAATCTCTTTCAAAAACCATGTAACATATGACAATATATTATTAATATAATTATTTGAGTGCTACCTATATTTCTTCTATTTAAATCAATCAATCATTAATCCTACAAATATTTATAGTGGCAGTAAGTAAACTTAACAATGACTGTGACATACACTCTTTAAACAATTACCTTGAGAATTATTTAACTCAGATCAGCAATTTATTAAAACATGCAATATCTAACTAAACTGCTCTAAGACATCAATTGTATTTTAAAAGGTAGGAATTTGTATTGCTGAATTAGCTCTTTGATTATTTAGTAGCATCACTGACAAACAGGACTTAGGCAACAAGTCAATGAAATAATTTTGAAAATAAGTATGACAAAAATTGTTCACTTGAATCATTTTCATTAGTATTCCTATATCAAATTAAGTTTTATTTGTTTATTCCTCCTACCTTACCACGTTGCCATTTATCTGAGGAGATATGGTAATAATCTCAGGGCAACTGCTGATATCTCTAAGGACAGCAGTTATAAGAAAATATTTTGATCTGCAATATTGGGATTTTGAATTTCCCCAGAAGGAACCATTTAAAAATCTTAAAACATGGTCTACTAAAAATGATTCCCTCATAAGTTGCTATTTATATGGTAAAATTTCCACACAGACCTCATACTGAGGCATTTAGGCTAAATGCTTTACAGTTATTTAAATATTTGGGTTCATATAATCAAAAACTGAATATTAAAATTACAAAAGGATTAAAATAATTTCTTTTTATACTAGAGAAAATATAATTAAACTTAATTGACCATTCTTAACACAAGAATAAATTAAATACTCTCCTGAGACAGTGCATAGTATTATCATGTCATGTAATGTTTGTGGTTATTTTCAAAATCAAAGGTGTAATTTAGGCTTTGATTCATTTTTAAAAGGCATGATGTTTAACTCACATAAAATGCTTTAATTTTAATGAAGAAATTTTAATATTCTTTATAAATATATTCTAAATATAATTTCAAACTGTGTATATATAATAATGTACATTTTAAATTGGCCAAATAATTAACGATATAACTAATAAAATGAATGTCATCTTAAAAATGAAAAATCAGCATATAGTTAAAGGAGATACTCATTCATAATTTACCATCTCTATAAAATGTTTTACGCCCAGCCACTTCATATTCAAACAATTTCTGTTTTAAAACATCTTTCTGTATGTATATTTTCTATATATCTCTATTGTTTATATATATTTGACTAACAAATATAATTTTCTGAATGCACATTTAGTTAAATACATAAATTTAAATCTACTATATATTTTCTTAGAATTACTTAAAAGTTTCCCAATCGTAAGTATTGTTCATATTATTTATTTGCTTTTCCTTGAGTAATGTACTTAGTGTGTAAATTGCAGGCTGTATCTCTTCCGAGAGGTCCTTCAAGAGACTCAATTGCTTTTATGCCTCCAGAAATACATTTAAGTTATTCACGTTGGCAAAGTATTCAGATTCCGAAGTTGCAATTATGTTATGTACTTATGCAACTTCAGTAAAAAGTCTACACTTAGTAAAGACAGTGGATTTTAGGGAAAGACTAAACACACTGACCAATTTGGCTAGATTACAAAAATACCACTAGCTCAAGAGACCACAAATGTGTGTGGATCAGGCATCATGCAGACATTAGCACGAGTAACACAATATAACCTTTCCATGTCACTTAGCTACCAAAGAACATAAGAATCTTAAAAATGAACAAGGTGCTTTAGTCTAGACCAATTTACAATTATTATTTGCAATAATTAGTAGATGAAGTAGTTTGTTCTTTAGAAATTGGAAATTAGATCAAGATGTTGAATTTAACCTTCAGATTGTGACCTTTGGTTCTTGTCAACTTTGGCTATTTATAGGTCTTTATTTTAAGGTTAATGATATTACACCCATTATGCTAAGATAAATCAATTCTTAAATGACATCACAGTAGTACAAATTTTTCCCATCAGAAGCAGTTCTGAACATGCACTTCACAAGTAACTGTGAAAGGAAACTGCACAAAATGCCCTTATATTAAATGACATTTTTGAACTGAATGCATCCCTTTTTCACATTTAGATCTTTCAAAGAGAGTAGTAACTTTTAAAAACAGTAACATAGATCGGTCATGCTGGTATTGGGAGGATGCACCGAGAAGTCAACTAGCCAGCCTTTCTGGTAAGCCGCACAAGCTGTGCGGGTTCCAGGAAGAGAAAAGTCAGCACCTCCTGTGAGCCTACTGGTGCTTGGGCTGAGAATCAACACTCTCCCTCCCATGGTAAGCAACTGGCTGGTTCAGGGGATAGGCTGAGCTGGTAGCAACTAAGGTACAAAAAGCAACTAAATGCTTGTATTGTTTGGTTTATTTTGCAGGCCTGGGGCCAGCAGTCTGAGCATCTATTGGGAGGATGACAGTATGCAATATAGCAAATATGAAGGATTTCCTTCTATCTTGTCTCTGAAATCCAATATTGTTCTCTTTGTTTTGCTTTGTTCTGATTAATTGTTTTGCTTTATTCAAAATTCTGTTTGGATTGGTGTTATTCTGTTTTGTTTTTGGTTCGATTTTGCTATACCTGATGGAATGGGCAACTATTGTGAAGACAAGATATACTATAGTAGCTATTGTTGTTTTCCTAGTATCCTGCTTTGAAATTCTGTACCAATTTTGCTGCTTTGTTTTGATTGGCTTTATTCTGTTTTGTTTTGTTGGACTTTACTATCTTTAAAGTAAAAAAATTAACATAAAAAGGCAAAAATACATAGAATAAAATATTTGCTTATCATTGTATACAACACTGAAAAAAGTGTTTTACAAAGATTTTTTAGATAGCAATATATACACATATCTTTTGTGGAAGAAAGTAAAACTAAATATTCTACTTTTCTTCAAAAATTTGGGGAATTATCAGATAAATAATAGGAGAAGTTATGGTGGGTTGATATGTGTCTGGAAGTTTCTAATGACTTCATAGACAAATAGTTACTCACCTATAAGGAAATTACGAATAATATATGAATTCAAAAGTGAGAACAGTTCTTCCCAACCACAACACATGCCACTACTCCATAATCTCATTGTGATTTAAATAAACAACTCATCCTTGTAATAATAAGACTATAAATACTAAAGTACTTTCTTTATTTCATATAGTAGCTTAGCGTTAAAGAAAGAACTAAAGTAAAATATTTGTTCCTCTATTCTACATCTATAACTCATTTAGTAACATTTTATAAACTAGAAAACAAAAAATAATTGATATGGAAATTCCATAATGCATGAAAGTATGTTATAAAATTTAAAAATATCCTTTTGGGGTCAATTTCAAGTAGGTATTTGCCTAAATAGGTGGTGAGAACATGATTGTGATATTTCAGCTTAAAAGTTATGTGAGTTTTTAGAAACCTGCAAAATTTAACCAGTAATTATGATATAAATTATTTGTGTATAAATATGAAACTGAGGAAAAGATTAGAAAAATGTGTACCCTTCTTTTTGTATATTATTATTTCACTGACAGATCAAAGAAAGATTATTATGTTTGAAGATTTTGTTCTGGGAGGTTTTAAACTTACATATCACATTACAGCTATTAATTATGTCCGAGTTCTACTCACTAAAATAAATGATGTTATTTAACTTCACTATCACATAATATTGTTTAGTGCTATTGCCAAAAGATTCAATTTTTCTTATTTTAATTTAGTTTAGAAAAGGTCCTTTGCCCCAATTATACAAAAAAAATAAATGACCATGAATCTGGTATATGCCTTGAAATTTCCCTGACATTGACTAAATTTAAAGCATATCATGTAAAAAATTTGCATCTTTGACCTTCTAAACACTGGTTTGTTCTTTTTATTTTCTTTCCACACTACAACTTGACAATGAAAAGATCTATAACAGATAAATTAATCTAAATCCATCGATTACAGCTATCTGTTTTATAATCACATTTTAGGGTCCACATTATTTGAACAATAAATCTGCCAGCAAAGAATTTAAGCCAAATGATCTCTGCCCCTGAATAACAGCTATAATCACAACATTTAAGCACGAGTACTGACAGTTTGCCTTAATGTTTCACCAACCATTTCATTCTTCACTATAAATCATATAGTGAATTAGAGACATTGTTTAGGGTAGCCTTTTAGAAATTCAAATATATATTTGAATCCATACTCATATAAAGTTCAGCTCTCTTCCCTTTGTAGTATATTCTGTCATTTTACATTCAAATTATCCAGATATCAAAAAGTCCTGCTGTTTTCCCTTTCTCCAATAGAACAGGGGACTAACAATGGAAATGTTCACTGATGAAACCATGGTTACATTTGAAGAAGTTCTTTATGCATTTGTCAGAGATTCTATTAATTTGTGATATGTCCTTCAAATGAGATACAGTCCTGTACTTTAAAGAAGTTTCTACTACTCTTGAAGGAGATATAATAAGACAGAGATTTTCAGAAAAGCAACTACTTTTATTAAACAATTTTAAAGTCTCTTAGATAAAACTGGGACAAAATCCTACTTGCTACAAGCACTCTATGTTTCACATTTGCTGGTGAAATTTGTGGAAATCAGCACTGTGAATTCTAGACTCAGCCTTATCAAAACCTGTTCTGGAGCTGCTGCTTTGCAGAGATTCCTGAGCAACTTTCAGCCCTCTATCATGTCAGATATGCATATTCTAAATGTTTCTACTCTACTTCCCTCATTCACTGTCTAATTCTCTTCACAGGGTTGGAATTCTCCCTTGAGACCTTTTATATGGCTGGTGCCCAGACATCCTGCCAAGTATTTACAATTTCTCACCGGAGCAGTGCATCCTGCTTCTTGACATCAGTCACTTCTCTCGGGCTGCAGGGAACCAGACAACCCTGGTAGCCAGAAAATGTCCTTTTCCTGGCATGAAGCATTACTATGGACCAGAAGTTCCTGTTAGAAGTCTCTGCTTTTTAGATGTCATGACCATTCCCAGTCACATGCTGCTTCCAACAACCTTCATTTCTCATCTCCAATTTATGATAGATGGCCTCTTCGATGCC
The DNA here is from genome assembly GCA_004363535.1 of Dasyprocta punctata. NCBI lineage: Eukaryota > Metazoa > Chordata > Mammalia > Rodentia > Dasyproctidae > Dasyprocta > Dasyprocta punctata. The sequence goes on from RJWM01002727.1 coordinate 13,929, forward strand.
AGTTAATTTTCCTGCATTCTCCATACCTAAAATCACCTAAGACAATACACTTCCCTTAATGTGGTATAGAACGGTGGAGTTAATTATTCCAAATCATGTGTCCAAATGGAATATCTTTTTGCCTTTACTATTACATAAAATGATGAATCCACAAAAATAAGGAGAAAGATGCGCTAAGTAAAAATTTTTATATTATAATAAAATATTTCACTTCATAGTTAAGAGTTTCAAATTATATGAATCTGAATTTTAAAAAGATGACCCATAACATATATCTTATAAAACACTTTGTCTATAGCAAGGATAATAAACATATTAAGTTAGTTAATTAACAAATTTACTTGAATATGCTACTTCAGTTCTACAGGAATATTTAGCCAGGATATGTGGGAGGATCATTATCAAACTTTATGGCAAATGAAACTAAAACTTCACAGCTTAAGAAAACTATTCTTGAATGTTTGTTCTCCAATAACTATAAATTTTGATAAAAGAATCACATCATTACTAAAACAGGAAAAATCTATATAAACATATTTGTATATGGTTTCAGTTTATCAAGAGCTTGTTCACGTGAATAATTAGTGTACTAACTACACTGTAGTTATATACTATAGTATACCAATTACTTTCCCTAATTCACTGTTTCAATTTCTATAGCTTCAATTTTATTCTATTGCTCCAGAATTAACCATGGCCCCAAAATATTAAACAGATAATTTCTGAAATACATAATTTATAAGATTTCTGTTGTGTGCCTTTATGAGCAACATGAAGAAATCTCATAGCATTCTGTTTGGCTCATCTAGGATATGAATCATTTCTTCATCCTGTGTATCCACAGTATATACACTACCTGCCCATTTGTCACTTTGTGGACATTAGGATTATCACATCTACTGTTGTAATACTGCAGAGTTTGTGTTTAGGTGATTCTCGTTTTACTCAATAATGGCCCAAATCACAAGAGTAATAAGGCCGGCAATTTGAATATTTCAAACAAAAGCAACAAAGTGCTTCCTTTTAAATAAAAGCTGAAAGTTTTCAACCTAATTAAGAAAGAAGAAAAAACATCATATGCAGAACTATTTAAGATTTGTAGCGAGAATTAACCTTCTATGTCTATGACTGTTCAAAGAGAAAAATGAAATTTCTGCTAGTCTTGTGACCACTTCTTAATTTGTAAAATTCATAGCCACAAAATTTATAGTTAAATAAGTGCCTAGTAAAGATGGAAAAGGCATTACATTTTAATGTATCTTTCCAGGAACAATAATAGTATCTATAGGATTTGGTTCTATTCATGATTTCAGGCATTCACTGGGAGTTGTAGAACATACTCCCTTCAAATAATGGAGAACTACTATATATAAGGAAAGAAATGCTAAAACAAAGAAAAATTACAGTCCTTTGGTTTACACCATTCTACCTTTCTTGAAGATTTTAGTAAGTAAACAGAAATTGTGCATTTTTTAAAAAAACTGAGCTCTCTGAAAAGACACATAGCATCCAAATACTGATCTTTTTTCTTATGTATATGAAGACATAACATCTTTAATGTATATCCTTTCTCTACATGATTAAAATTTTTGTACCACAGTGTACATTTTTTTTTACATCAAAAATAAAAATAAGTTAAATTATTTTGACTCAGTCTAAGGGGAATAAACTGTTTCAATAAAATATCTGGACACATTGGATAAATAGTAACATTAAATAGAAGACATCAACAATGGTAGTTTTGCTAAAGCCTTATGAGAACTAGGGTGGCTAGGACTAGGAAATGTATCTGTAGATACACTGAAAGTTGTATTTGATTCAATTTCACTAACAGCAAACAAAAAGGGAGCAAATATTTTTTATTGTTACACAATGAGAGTTACTTTTTCATAACAGAATATAGGATTTCACATTTTTAGGTTTTTACTAGAGCCACAACGTCATTAACCTTGATAATAAAGAAACTATTTTCATCAACTGTAGCATATAAATGGATATTGATTTCTTTCCAGTAGGGGCATAAATAATGAACAGGGGGAATGACACAGCCAAATGTTGGCAGTAAACTAAGTCTCTACTGAGTCACATTATTTTGTAAAATGTGAAGTCATGAAGGCAATGGAACAAAGTTGTTAAACAAATGCATTCTATATAGTTTCACTCATTTTTAAGCCTAAAACAAAAAATACTTACTCAACTTTGATAAGTTCTCATCCAGAAGTCATAAAATTATTATAAAGAATATTTTCTCCCAGAAAAGTATTTGAGCACTAATTTCATAAAGATTCAAGATGACAGATGAAATCTTATTATTTTATGCCAGAATTATATTTATCTGAACACTTTAATAACATCCTGGTTATAATTTCCATGAATACTTTGCATCTCCAAGGATGATCACTTAAGGATTTCCACTTGAAAATTCTTACCTAATTATCACAGCATTTCATAAAACTTAAAACCCATTACTGCTATAATCAACCTTCTTAATATTTTCTCATTTATTTAATGCATTTTATAATGCAATTCATTTCTACCTACTGAAAGCTTGTGTTAATAACTTACTTTATCCTTTCTTAATAAGTGTGTCTTCTTCTATTATTTCTGTCATTTCTGATTCACTTTAGTTTGCTTCGCACAAAAGTACAAATGAATTTTTATAGTTTTACTTTGGTTTCAAACATATGCTGGTACTCTAGAGTTCTCTTGATATATTGATCTTCTCTCCCTTTCTTCTTTTAACTTCTCCTTTCTTTTGACAGGTTATTACAAGCAGGCAAAAATATTCATGTCATCTATCTTCTAAAATCCCTCCTACAATCCATACACCATACAATTACTCCTTTACATTTTCCTACTTACTCCTAACACTTTTGTATATCATTTGTAAGTTCTTCTTTTCATTAGCTCTCATTCATTCTATAAACTATTAACATCCTCTCATTAAAATCACCTTTGATCTTCGTGTTACCAATGTAAATGGTCTCTTGACAGTATTCTTGTAACTTGCGTTTTCAGAAACATTTTTCATTATTGTCTCTTAGAATTCTATTTTCTTTGGCTTTACTAAAATCATATTCTGTGACTTTACTCCTAACCAAAATGTGGTAGATTGACAAGTGGTGGTCAACTTGTAACCCTCAGCTAAACTGAATCAGCGTGGTGCTGGGTGTGGAGAACCCACCTGAGGAGTGTTGCTGACAACATAAAAAGGAGAACTGGAGGGAAAAAGCTGATGCTTTTGATTCTCCTGGAGAAGCTTGTCATGTTGGCTTTTCTGATATGAACTCAGCTGTTCTCATCACTGGAGGAGCTTGGGACCTCACTGAGGATGGCTGTGGTTATTTTGAGGGGAGCTCTGGTCCTTACTTTGAGCGTCGCTTCCTGGATCCAGTGCAAAACCCTCATCCTGCTGGCACAAGTCCTTCATCCCGCTGGCACAGACCTTCTAACTTCCACCTTTGACCTTTGGGCCTTCCCAGCACAGATTCGTGAAATAGGCTTGCATGAGTCATTGTCGTGGGCTTTGGGCCTTCAGTTGGACTCGTGGGGGCACTGTCATGGAATTCAGGCCCTCAGTTGGATTCTTTGGATCTCTAGTGTGTGGACAGATTTCCTGCACTTTTTTGTTTATGACTCTTTGGGTGACTATTATAAAATAATACTATAAATTATATGTTCTGTATTAAACTGTTTCCTTTGCAAACATAACTGTACTTCTTGGTTTACTCATAGGTATGGTTTCACATCCAGATTTACATATTTCCACGATATTTTCTTCTTTAAAAAAATTTATTGACATTTTTATTAGAGAGGTTATGATGCATTTGATGTATAGTGCCTATTTCAAAATTGTCATATTATGTTATGATCTTGCTAGGGATGTGAAAAACATGTGTAATACAAAGAATTCTCATTTTAATAGTGCTTAAAGCACTATTATATCATTATCATATTTAAAACCTTAGATACAGTCTAGTATGGTTGTAGGTTAAATTTATACTCACAACATAGTTGAACGGAGTAAAAGATGGAGACAGTAGCACTAGCCTGAAGTCATAGCTGTGTCCTTTCCAAATATAGTACTTAAACTCTCAGAAAATATGGTATTATGAAGTCAGTGTCTTGGCATATATATGCTACTATAATACTTTCTAAATTATTTCCGAATATATTTTATCTGAAATTTCTATTTGCACTGAAGGATTTTCTTTCTGTTACACACACACACACACACACACACACACACACGCAAACACATGCATACAAATACACACGCAGAGTAAACATCACTATTTAACTTGTTTTTGAATTATTGCTACCGATTTCTTATTGCAAAAGTACTGAATCATCCACTGTAGATGCTCACTTTTTAAAAATCTTCATTTCCTTGTCAGGACCACCAGTAGATTGATTTTTGCATTACTCATGTTTGTTAGAGTTGGTGATGAGCAATACAAGTTTGCTGACTTGGTCATCTCCCCTTGAGCACATTGAGTAGAAGCTGCTTTAAATACTCATGAAACATTTGCTAGTCTCAGTGACTTAGTTTAGAGTTCTGAAAACTCCCATCTTTTTCTATAAAGACTTATATAACCATATCAGTTCTAAACTACTGTACCCAAAAGGCTGGATTGAGATGTGGAGGCAAAAAAATCAGTGCTTTATTTTCTACCAATCAGCACCTTCAAAGCCATATCTCAAGCACTTCACATCAATTCTTTAAACAAAATACAGATTTTTCACACTCGTACTTCCTTTCTTACCCAGAGATATAATTACTCTTACCAAACTTGTATTTCCGTTCATCTAATATCTCTAAAGTGATTTGACATGTGAACATTTTCTAAGTTAAAAAAAATTTAAACAGTGTAAATCCTTCAGTAGTATGGCAACTATGGAACTTCTAGAAAATATTTATTCAAAATATATGTTGAGAATGTAGGAAGATAGCCAATAAAATTATTGAAAATATATGTGATTACACTTTGAAAACTGTAAAGTACTGAGTAAATCTAGAGTAACATTGCTTTTTTTTTTTTATTCTTTTAGACACCAAAAGGTATTTTCTGTACCTTTGACGATAGAAGTACGAGAGTCAGGAAAGCATTAGGAATTTGGAAGGAGGACATCCCGATATGTTTTCTGTGAATACTACACATCCTCGTGAAGCAGCTTAGATAAAGGCCTGTGTGACCTCCTTCTGCTCTGTAGCTATCCTACATGCTTCATTTGCCACAGTTTCTTTGGCCTTGTTTTATTAAATTCAACACTAGCACCAGGCTGTGAAGTTGCTAGGGAATTAATTTGAAAAGATACTTATTCATAGCCCCAATTAGTTTTCTCTGGATTAATAAGTAGCTCAATGCAATTTAATTCATTTCAAATCAATGATGCTACCAATCTATCTGTAGAAGAAAAATATGCTTATCTCTGTTTAACATTTGGTGAACGAATTACCTATTTGTGCTGCTTGCTCCCTTCAGTCCTTAAATGCATTTAATTCCAATGTAAACCACATTATCTGTCTGCATAATTCTAGCATTTAACCTGTTGTTAAATTTTTAACTAACCTCCAAAGCCATTCCTGGTATATTCCAGCAATTGCAGCAACTGCTGTCAAGAGGATCTGCCTAAGACAATGATTTCACTGAAGCTCTTTTGGTTGAGAAAAGGTCACTAGCTTATGAATGTTTCTGAATCTTCCATACAAGCTTCTAAAATTCTCTAGCACTGATTATCCTGATCAATCATTTGGCAGAGTTTTACACTCTTTTGTTATGCTGATTTTTCTCCCCTGTACCATGTATCTACAATTACATTCCAAAATGTTTAAGGGAGAGGCCTTGGATTTTTCTTTTGAATTTTAAGTCATTTAATTCATGCCTACCATCTTCTAAGAGTTTTATATATCTCCTAACCTTAATTACACAGTAATTCATGCTAGATACCATCATTATCGTGTTATATAAGGGAAACTAAGTTACACAGGGATTTTTGACTTCTCCATCTGCATGCTTCCGATAAATGACAAAGTGAAGATTCACACTGAAGACTATTGGCTTCAAAGTCAGTTTCTTTACACACCACAACATACTGCCAGCTCGTGACTTGTGTTAGTTTTTGATGATATTGAGTCTCAAAAGATAAAAGTATTAACATGATGAAAGAAAAACTACGGACATGTTTAGTGCTTTCTCTGTTTGCTTGATTTGTATGATTGTAAGAGTCAGGCAGGAGAAGTAAAGAGGAAAGTTACGAAGCAGATGGCAGGAAAATCATTCATCGGGACTGGGCACACTGCACATGGCTCTTATCTGACACATTTTGCCTGATTCAGTAAAATTTCCAGAAATAATTATAGTAATAAACCTGCTGTATTTAGAGACCAATTTACAAGGTAATAGAGGAGAAAAAAAGCACAAAGAGAACTGTCACCTTATTACTAACATTCATTCCAGGATAATGAAAGAAGGAAGAAATTCTTTAGGCGAACTTCCCTGAGTGCTGAAGCTCACGCAGAGTAACTTTACATCAAGAGATGTCATGCCCTGCTGAGAATTTTTTCATAGACCCATCAGAGGCAGCATGTATAAACCATTTCCCTGAAGTCCTAGGTTCATAGCACAAATGAGGCACTTAATAAGAATTTCCTGACTGCCTGTTGAACAATTTGCCTGACTTCAAATGTCATCAATTAAGGAAAAAAGACCCCTTCATTCTACTGGCAGCAAGGTAGAACTTTTTTCCTCCTTTTTTTATTTGGAGGATGGTAAACATGAAATCCTTTATTTTCAAAAGGGACTATTAGTATTCAGCTCCTCTTTTACATAATCAGCCCTTGACAGTCAACAAAAAACAAATACTAATTTTGGGACTAGAATTTCCCTCCCAAGATGAGTAATCTGTCATTTTTTAAAGTGTCTAAATTAACATCAAAGATTCATGATTTTGAATATCTCTATTGACAAATCTAAGCAAAGTATTCCCTCAGGCCTGTAGGTTTAACACAGGAGTTCTCTGTGGAAATCATCTCAGCCCTTTGTCACCCTGCAGGAGTTTCCACATTCCTCTGCATTAGATAGCTCTCACCTGTAATAATTTTAACAACATGGGAGATTTTTGTGCATCTACATATTACATTAAATTTGCGTGCATACAAAGTTTTAGAATTGCTACCATTCATTGGGTAGAAATTTTAGATTAAGGTCTTTCTTTTGTATAAAGGGAGCCAGGAGTCAAATATCAAGGAGCACAATTCAGGTAATTTCATTAATTCCTAAATGTGTAAGATGAAAAATATTAGAAATTCAAGTCACAGTAGAAAATCTAGGCCAACTGTAATAAAATAATTTTTGAATATGAGTAAGAGCCCTGATAGTACTTCTCGGGGTGAAACATGAACGTTTTTTTCAGAAAGAAATGTCAATATTTAAGACAAGCAACTATCATTATCATTAGTGCCAGAATTTGTCTTGCCAGAAATAATAAAAAGTACTTTTTCTCCATTCCCAAGTTTATATTTTAAGAAGAAAAGCCATGAGGGCATACATAAAATACGTCAAGTTCAACAAAATTTATTTGTAAATACAAGATGATAAGTGACCATCTATGTTACCAATGTAAATCTAAAGATGTTGTAGGAAAAAGGAAAATAATGACTGGCCCAATTTGAACATATTTTAGAATAATTCTCACTTGTCTACAATTTAAAGAATTATAACACATTAAAATATTATTTTATTTTACTCGTGTTAATAAAATATAATGCTATAAGGTTATATTCACTTATGATTTAAAAGTTACATAGGATATTTAGATAAAATCCCATTAAAGTTAAAGGAAACTGGGCTAATTTTTAAGAAAAAGTAGAATGTCAAAAAACAAGTGTTTTTCTTGTTCGCTGCAAATGCAACTGAAAAGCAGCGTGTATGAATCAGACTGTGCAAACGTCAGCTGGAACTGCATGCAACACAGGTGTTGAGGCTTTCATGGTCAGTGTCTCTCTGTGCCAATTACAATTTTCACACACCTTCCTCTACAGTAAACACAATACTAGGAAGCAAAATTTTCCAATGGAGATTTCACTGAAAATGGAGTCCTTTATAACCACACAGCAGAAATGACTAAGCATCTTATGTCCCATCCTTCTCTCCTAGCTTCCGCTTTCCACAAAAGCATTTCCAGCATTTAAACTTAACAGCTTTTCAACCTCTGAAATACACACTCAAACTCCATTTTGTGTGTTTTTTTCTTCAGTGTAATTGAGTCTTTTGAATTTCTTCATTTATATCACTCAGCTCAGCAAGTAAAGCATGTTCCTAATAAAGCTCTGAGGCTTGAAATACCAAAAAAAATTTTCTTAAAAATAAGGCACTTTTTTATTCAGAAATGACATGATAATCTGAAAATAAAAGATGTTTAAGAATTGGATGAGGAGAGTTCAAAAACTTTGTAGGATAGATTTATAGGAATTTATGGGGAAATAGAAATAAAAAAATAGACACTGATGAATTAGACACAAAATTTCTTATAATCATTTTTATTCAGTTCTGCAACATGGTTGCGATATTTCTCATGTTCAATAGAACTTTATTTGAATTTATCTACAAAAGGAAACTTCAATGAGGCTAAAGCCAAGATTCAGAGAAATAATAGTTTAACATATACATCTAAATAAAAACTTACAGGCAGGCACACCGGTAAGTGTTTTTAATCTTAGCTACTCTAGAGGCTGAGGCAGAAGGATCACTTGTGCCCAGGAATTCAGGATTAACCAGGGCAACGTAGCAAGATCTTGTCTCCAAATAAATAGATGGATAAATGAATGAATGCCTTAAAAATAAAAATAAAAAAAAAAACAAATGACATGAACAAGACCTTCACCAAACCATTGTAAAAGGTCTTTAGTAATATGAAGAGTTGTTTATACCTTGAATCATCAGGGAAAAGCAACAAAGTGTTCTATTCTACACTCAAAAATAAAATACTTTAAAGTAGCTGACAATGAAAGTATTGATGAGGACAGGATCAACTTGTACTCTCAAACACTGCTGGTGGGGCATACTTTGGAGCAATCTCTTTGGAAAACGTCTTGGCAGTATGTAACAAAGCTGATTATAATTATTCCCTGCATCTCCTCTGTCTCACTCCTAAGTAGATATACAAAGAGTGAACAGAAGTGTGTTCTTAGGGTGTCAATGGTAAGGTATACCATAGCAATTTCTGGCAGGCTGTCTTGTGAATAAATATTTACATTCCAAAAGCTATGATTTGATGGTGTAGGAATTAAACTGATGTTTGCCCTCCACCACATAATCATTTGGAAATCTAAAATCCTATTTCCAACTTCTAAAAGATCCTAAAAAGCGTTTAAAGAGTCTCTGAAGGCAGAGAAAACATTAATATCCCTGGTAAACACAATGTTCTTTGGACTACAGATCATTTTACTTTCCACACAACCCCCAAATATCAAGAGGTTTTTAGCTATGACTATACAGGAGAGCTCATAATTTCTTGATACCATGAAAATTTTTTAGTTTTCTAGAACCTCCCGTGAAAATCAAAATTTTAGTCATAGAAAAAGTGATTTACATGTGATTTTCTTTTAAACTATTAATCCCAAATTCCCCTAACGGCAGGAGAGGAAGATTAAGTACCTCAAAAGTATGTGGATATATATATCAATCTCGCCCTACCAAAGGACAAAATTCCTTAGCAGTACTCTGATGTAATATAAGAATTCAGGATATATTTATATTTTACTGCACAAATACTTCCATGTTTCTTTTAACATGCATCTAATGTTTTAAATTGTACTTAATTTAAATTAAAATTAATTTTAAGTTAAAATGTACTTAGCAAAAACTCAAAGCACATATTTTGAATTAATTAAAATTGAGTAAAATTACTGCTATAAAAAAGGTATGAGTTTGACTCTATTGTATACTAAGTTTTGATTTGTTTTCTGTGCACCTTTAATCTGATTTTTGTAACAATAATCTGCCATTTAGAAATATTCAATAATTGAGACCTCTGGATCAGGGAATGGTGTACATCCTGTCTGGTTTCATGTGCTATAAGAAGGAATCTATGAACTGGATACTATGGTTGAGCTATTATTTTCCTATGAAACAAAGCATGGAAAGAGAGTGATCTGTAATCAGCTTTTCACTCTTACTCTTTCCCTCTTTCCTGCCTGGAGGACTGACGTAAGATTTGAAGGGAAGAGTCATATTGATCTGAGCACCCATGGATAAATTTTCACAATGAAACCTAACAGGAATCTAGAAGGAGCCAGAAAGTCATTAGCACTGTGACTATCTAGCTTTTTGACTCTGTTCAATGCCTTGTCCAATGCCTTGCAACACAGTAGTCACTAGGCGTGTGTACTTACAGAGTACTTAAAATGAAACCAGTAAGTCTGAGACATAAATGCTTAACTTAATATTTGAAATACCCACACGGAATAGTCATTATCTTGGGTACTGCAACTACACTTGTACCATTAATTAGTTAAATGATATAGGCAGGTTTGTTTGTTGTTTGACCATTTGTTTGTCATAGTAGGCAATTAGTTCCACTGGTAATGTTTACAATGGAGATTCAAGTTCTGTTTTTACTTCTTGGACCAAAGCACCTCATTTGAAGATGTTTTTCTTAAAAACATTTTCAGATCACACCTTAGTGCAACTGGTCAACAGACCTCTGAGAGTATCTTTACAGTGAGACAAAAGAATGGAAATATGAAGAGAGGTTAGTTTATCTTGAACAAGCTCCAATATCTGGCAGTGGTTTTCTTTCCTCTAAATGTAATCAAGCATTTCCATCTACACTTCATAGCGCAGGCAACCAAACAATAAGGAACGGTCTATGTTTCCTGCAGGTTCAGTATTCCTTTTCCAAAGCAAAATGGGACCCTTATTTTTCTCAAGGGCTATTTCACATCCCACATATTATGCTTCTTTGACTTCTCTGACTTCATATTCGATTATGGAGCCTCTTCTAACGTGATTTTTTTCTCTTTTTGGGCAGTAGAGAATCTAAGCAGGCAGAAAAGCCTAACTGGTAGTAAAGATCACATGTTATATTCACAATTCCTGTACCTCTTGATAATTCACCTGGAACAGAAGAACAGGGAACCATATGTCAATCACCCAGAAGGAGCAGAAGGCTAACTTTGTACTCATTAGCTGCTGCTGCTGACAAGCCACAAGCCAAAAATAGAGTGTTTACAAATTTTGCCTTTGAACATTGTGAAAACAGAAGAATATACCTCTGAGAATCTCAGTCTTAACAGTAAGTATGACATCTGTGAACATGAATGCCATCCTGGAGTGATCAGTTTAACCTTTGGCTGCTAATGGAGACATAATCCAATAGAGTTTTGAATATAGAATTTGTTAGTCCTCTTTTTTTGTAGAAACAAAGCAAAATATCTTACTGTATTATTAAAGGGATCATTACTATCTTTCATTTTAAGCATCAGGATCATCTGCCAATGTGTGCACTTTGACCAAATGCATTGGGCTCAGTGATGGTTTGTCACTGCGCCTGCTGCGACCATGTCCACCCTATGCAGTCCTCAAGCAATCATCCAGGTAGATAAGGGTCTGTCCATCTTTCGTAATTTTTAGTGTATGTAGCCAAACCTACTTCCCTTTATATCATCATGCAGACGTGTCCTTCCTGTAAAAAAATGTTTAGAAGTTTGTGTTACCCAGCTGTAGACTTTACCTATCACAAGCCACCTCATTATGTTAGAATTTCTCACTTTTCATCACAGAGCTCATTTTTATATGCTGTTTAAAAGTATTAGAGCAAAAAATATGAAATTGTTTTTATTTGTTTTTAAGTGAAATATCGCGAACAGTCACAAGTAGACTTATCAGAATGTATTTCTTTTAAAACTAAAGAATTTAAAAGGTTGAAGGAAAGTAGACTATCCTCTGACATGTAAATTCTAAATTTAATAATATACTAAAATTCAAATACTAGAAATGAAGTGATAATGGGTCAATATAATAAAGTCAAGGGACAGGTCGAAGCCTAACAAGAAATTTAGAATATTTAATTACTTACTTTAATGGATTTTTTTAATCTAAAAAGTGAATAGCAAGTAGCTCAATTGACATCTACCTGCCACTTAAAAAATGACAGTAAATTCTAATTGAGCACTTACCATATACCAGACACAGTGCCAACCACCTCATATTTTCTGTCTCATTAATCTTCCTACTTAACTATTATAAAAGTGAATATAATCTAATCTTTATTTAGCTTCATGGAAGATTAACACTATGTTCATCAAAAATGTATTTATTAGAGATTGTAAATATTATTTAAGATGAATAATAATTTCCCAGGGAGGTCATAGGCAATTAGATATGTTTAAACTGCAAATCTACAAAATTTATTTCTTGATGTCCACTTTGGACGTTAGCGGTAATTCATCAGTCATACACATGCTAAGGACACCTTTGAAATTACTAGAAATTTTCCCTGCGTGTATAAAGAAACTGTTCAAACTAATTGCAAAGTAATATGAGTGTGGAGGAAGAAACAACTCAGAAGATTCTCTTGAACTGAAAGGTTCTGATCCAAGATAAGAAGAACAGGACTCTATTATCTATGCTTCTTAAAAATAAGTGATGTGAAGAAGGGATATAAAATGACTCAGGGGTTTTCCACAGCTGGAGTAGCTCTGATCTTGATTTTCACAAAGAAAAGCATAATGATGAAGTGGAAATTGATGCAAATTATGGAACAAAATGGTAAGAGCAAAAACCGTACTTCCTACCATTCATTCTGTCCACTACAATTGTTTTAAAGCACTGGCTTCCACAAAGGAATAGACACAGAATAGAAACAAAGCTTGAGAACATGAAGATATTTTTATATTAACTTGTCCAAAATTATCTACTAAAAATACAGGCATTCTCAGGAGACTAGGTGGTCATGATGTACCGTAATTGTGTTAGCATTCACTGTGCAAGATACTAGAATTCTTCAATAAATTAATGACTTCTGTCTTACGCTTCTCTCTAACACCTCTTAATGATAAAGTCCCCTGCCCCTGCCTCTGGTGATCTTCTCAAGTTACAAATGAAATAATCAGTCTTCATGGTCATAGAAGCAAGTGTATTGATTTGCCACGTTCTGAGAGTAACTTCTTCTACCACATAACAAATGCCCTAGATTCTTCAAATACTCAGGGCCTCTCCATATTTTAATGAGTGGAATAGAATAAATGGGATCACATTGGAAAACCATGTATGTGAGGTTCATGCACAAACATGCTATATAATGATTTCTAGGATACAGGACCTATACGAAACTATGAATTTAATATTCTTCAGTTTCAGGGTATGACTAGCATCCTCCATATTTTTAGTATTTGACTTGAAGACTACCAGCACCCAGTAATGTAGCTTAACCAGTTGTCGACCATTCCAAACAGGGAAGCTAGTCTAGGAAAATAAACTTGGCAATAAGTTGTGGTAATTATTCTATCATTCTTAGGCTCTGGAAAACAAAAACGAAAATAAAATCCTACCACTAATTTTTTTTAAATGCCCATGGGGAAATTTTCAATTCATCAGAGTTAGAACAGTGGGAAAAAAATGAGAAGGACAAAATCATTTCTTAATCTTGCAGAACCATGCTAGCTGCCAGACAGCGGACATTTGGCAAAGACTTTGCACATCAAATTGTCCTCAAGCAGAAAATCTAGGAGGAGGGTTCTGGCAACAAGCAGGTAGACTGTGAGAGATTCCAGTAAGAAAGTGTACCTCTTATCTCTGCTAAACAGTGAAAGTGTGGGATAGAGTGTTTATTTTTCAAGAACAAGAAGTAATAAGAAGAGGAAGTGGCCTTGTATGTCAGTTAAGTTTAACTGTCAGCTTGATGGGCAGTTGGTAAAGCCAACTTCTGGGTGTGATTTAGTGGACCATGGAGAAGTGACCTTGGGGATCTGGCATCTTCCTCTGTGACACTGTTTCTCTATTGTGGTTCCTAGCCACGATGAGTTGAAAAATTTTGTCCACCATGCTCTTCATTCATGATGTTTCTGCCTTGGAGCCCACTGGCTGAAGACTGAATCTTCTGAAACCATGTTCCAAATTAAATTTCTTTTCCTTTAAATTGGGAATGTCAAATATTATGTCCTAGTTTCAAAAAGCTGACTCACAGAGAAAATTGGCACCAGAGAAGTAGGATAATTGCTGTGACTATATATGACTATGTGGCTCAGATGCATTGGAGTTTATGGAAGTTACTTGAAAAGATTTGGAAATGTGGGCTAAAGAACTCCTAGGATACTATATGCAGGGTCTGATGGGTGGTTCTTTTCAAGGCCCAGACTAGAATGCAGATATGAGCACAGACAGTAAAGACAAGTCTCATTAGGTTACACTTGGGAGTGAAGACTATTGGTGATGGGACATGAAGCCCTGAATGTTACTCTGACAAAAAGTTTGTCTGCATTTTGCTTATGTGCTGAAACTTTGCAGGAACTTGAGCTTAAGAGTAATCCACTAACTGATCTGACAAAAGAATTTCAAATTGTGGCAAGGATACCATTGGTTGTTTTTTAGCAAGATTTATAATGAAAATAGGGAGCAAAGAAGATGTGCTAGATAAAGTCAATTATTGGCCCGAAAAGAAACATGTGAAAAGTTAGAACCAAAGAAGGTCGAAGAAGAAGTTAACATCATTAAAAAGAAACCCCATAAGTGATTCCAGCACTATGGGAGGCTGAGGCAGGAGGCTCACAGGTTCAAACTCAACCTGGGCAATTTAGTGACATAATGAAACCCTCTCCAGTAAAAAAAAAAAAAAAAAAAGAAGGAGCAGGGAAACTGGTGATGCATCTCAGTGTGAAGGCCCTGGATTTGAACTTCAGTACTACACACATGTGCAAACCCCCTAACCCTCATACAAAATACATATATACATACATACCAAGTACTTTGAATGCAGACAAAAAGACAGATGCCTTACGGGCATCTCAGTAATTAGCAAAACTCCATGCATTGAAGGCATGGAGAAGACAGTCCTTAGGATGTCTGCTCAAGAAGGGCTTCCTGGGGAATTGTTTCCCCAGAATTCATTTTACTACCATACTCAAGTCATCAGTGCACTCAGGGGCCACAAGGTAGCCTAGCTACTGCTCAGTCTGGGTGCACACTTTGGCATCATCCTCATGATGCTGGGTTTTCAGGCATTCAGGATGCAAGAGTTATGGGGACGTGGAGGTTTTAATCCAGATTTCATCCAGATATTGCCAGGCCTACAAGGCTAGACAATATGCCCCTGAGAGGGGATGCATGAATCTGAGAGTGAAGCCAGAGATGAATAGAGATCCTTGGAATTTGGAGATACCAGAACATGGAAAGTCTGCTGAAGAAATCTTCAAACAGTAAGTGGAACCAGCCCAAGAAACAGACCATTTCAGCTTCAACTGGTAAGGTCGTAGGTATGGGACTGCCCAAGCCCTCTGAAACTCACAATTAGACTACCATGTGTCTAAGATACCAAACATAGACCTACAGAACTATTTGTCCTGCTGGGATTTAGTCTTGCTCTGATCCAATTCTTTCCCATCCCTCTACGTCTAATCTTTTGGTATGGGAATGTTCACCCCATGCCATTTTACCTTGGTGTTATGGAACTCATTGTTTAAAATTCATTTCTACACATACAGAGGCTCATAGATAAGTGTTTGCCTTGAATATCAGAAGAGACTCAGAATGGGAATTTTTAGTAATGCTGGAACCATTGGTGCTTTGGAGAAGGGATTATTTTATTTTTGGTTGATGAAGACCAGTTTTATGATGTTAGGTAGAATTATAACATTGTTAGTATCTTTACTTAATGATTAAGTGTGCTTTAAGAAGACTTGTTTATACATTAAACTGACAGGGTGTGAATGTGACTGTTAAGTTTAGTGTCAACCTGATTGGGTTAGGAGACACCTGAAGAGTTAGTCTGCGAGTGTCTATGTGAGTCTTAGTGGTACAACGTTAGGGTTAACGTTTGGTGTTTGCCTCTGTTTCCTTTCTGTGGCTACCAGCTGCCAAGAAGTGAGTACCTTTGCCCTGTCATTTACTTCACACGTGGTATTAATGCCTTAGCACTACCTGACTATGAACCTATTTTCCTGAAGCCACAAGACAAATTAAACCTCTCCTTTAAATTTCAGATGTCAGGTAATATGTCCCAGTGATAAAAACCCAAGTAATGCACCTTAGATTACACTCAAATATGCTGACAACTTCTGAAAGATACAGCAGAAAATTTACTTTTAAACTATAGTATCATAAAAATGAAAGAAAGTGTTAGGTATCATTTATGTTGTGCTATTAATAAAATAAGACGTAGTTGTGCAATCTGAAATAAAAAGGAAAAAAGAAGAAAAATAAATGGAAAGAATCCAGCATGATTATCAGTGTGTGGTTGTGTTATGCTTTGCTCTAAAATATTCCTCAAAGGGTCATGTGTTCCAAGGCTTTTGGAAGGTGACTGATTTGCGAGGTTATCAAACTTATCAGTGGCTTAATACATTGATAAATTTATAACTTATGGTGGAGTGTGCTGTTAGGACATGGGGCCTGGTTTGAGGAATTGGGTCACTCAATGAAGATGTGACATGGAAGGATATAATCTGGTCTTTGGCCTCTTTCTTTCCCTCTGAAGCTCTTGTTTTCTCTCTACTTCTAGTCACTGTGAGCTGAACAAACGTTCATGCCCCTCACTTTATTTCCACTTAGAGCCGCTAGCTAGAGGTTAGAATGAAAGCTCCAAAACAATAAGCCAAAATAAACCTCTGCTCCTCTAAGTTGTGAATGTCACATATTTTGCCCCAGCAATGGAAAATGAATAATATAGACACTAGAAATTTAAATTTTGAGTTTAAATCCAGTTTTATCCACATCACCAATCAACTCTTTCAGTTAGTTATATAGCTTTACAGAATTAAGTTCCTTGTATATAACACACAAACATTAAAATATGCTAAAAATTACAAAATTATAAAATTACAGAAAGTACACAATAAAATCCATAGATGTAAAAGTTCTAGTAAGTGCTAGCAAAATAAAATCAATGGATTGTGTAGCTTGGAGTTTTAGGATCTTCAAGAAAAAATAGTTACATTGTTACCCTAAGACATATCCTATAATGATGCTAAGCAGTTTGAAAAATTATAAACCCAAATTATAGACCCAAAACTATAAAGAAATTAGATGGAGATGGAGATATAGGTTAATATGTATATTATTACTAGATGCAACTATTAAATACAGTAAAACAAAACTAAAGGCAAAAAAATAGTTCAGGAATATATAATGTCAGAATAAAAATGATGTTTTAGCATGTGAAGATTACTTGCAAATCAATTTCTAAAACTCTTATTTTTAACAAAAGCATTAAAGAGATAATTCATAGAATACATATTTATACCTAATAAATATGCAAAAATTTTCAACTTCATTATTATATTTTGTAAATTTAAATTTATGTGCCCTATCAAAATGATGTGAATTAAAGAATGTTGTTGTGTTGGAACTGTAGAAACTTGACAGTCTTACTTTTTCTGGGTGTAAAACCCAGAGCCACCTTTCTGAAAGCAATTTAATCGCATGTATTAGACAAAATCTTTAACAATTTTATGTACCCTTTGACCTAGTGTATTTTCTCCTACCATTCTGTCTAAAGGCAATAAACATTTTGACAAAGATTAATACACAGATATATCTATTGTGGCATCACTTTCAGTAGCAAAATATCTTTTAAAAAAGCTTACATGTTTAACATTTGGAAAGTGATTAAAGGCATATACGCACAACCATTTGTTATGCTAGAGATTACATTAGGAATAAATTTCAATCTTGATTCTCTTTCTTTTTGTAGTCATTTCTTTGTCTTTGTTTCCTCAAATGAGCAATGGGGTTGATTACACCTATCTCAGGGCATTTTTGTAAAAGAAAATATAATGATAATATTAAATTGTCCTGCCTTTCTGGATAATGGAAATGTTGACTTAAAAGTTACCCAAATAATATTTGTGCTAATCAAATTATATGAATTGGTGTGAACATTTGTACATATGGTTCAGAATATTCTTCTGTCTGTTCCCTTCCAGTAATCCATGCTTGCTGTGTTCTTTTCTAGTATCACACCTGAATTTGGAACCTAGATTCTGTAAACTAAATCCTATCAGGGGTTTTCCTGGGAACTGTCATCACAAGCAAGGCTCATTTTCCAGGGGTAGAAATAAGGGTGAACACAAGTGGCTTTCCTGGGAATGCTTCCTCTAAGCAGAATAGTAGAAGTCATTGTCAGCAACCACTGTTTGAGTGGAATGAGTAAATGGAACAAGTAATAGGAAATTTTACCCTGGTTTACTGAGCTAGGTATCATCGTGTTTGTATGAGCAGTAGTGTAACAAAAGAGATACGACACGCTGAAAAGCATACAAATGCATTATTGGTTCATATAGTTTCCCTCCATCTGCATGTAAAAAAACCTGATGCCACAGACTAAAAGAGTGAGATCTAAATGTAGTAAGATAAGGGATTTAAAACATATCTTCATGAAATAATGTAAAGATTTATATTTACTGAGTTTCTACGTTCTAGGCAACACTTTTCAAGCTGTGTTTTAACTCATCACGTACTTACAGCAGTTTACAGACTCTTTCTAATGTTAATACAAATTTATAAAGGAATAAAATGATACAGAGTTAACAAATGACACATCCAGAGCTGCACATCTAGTATTTTTCTGTGCCAGCATCCAGACCCACACAGGCTGATTTCAGAACCTGAACTGCTAACCAATTATGCAACTGTGACTAACAACCTCCCTGCTGTAATACCAGTAACTACTGGGCAACTTTGAATGTTTACTACACACCAGGCTGTGTACAGAGAACTTCACAAAGTTTATCTCCTTTAATCATCACAGAACAAACTCTGGTACACATATATTGTACTTTCTAGCATGTCTAGATGACTATCTGATTTCAAAGCCTGAATTTTCAAACCATTAGGCAATACTTCCTTTCTCTAAAGGTACAAAAAGATAAAAAACATTATCCCAGTGATGACAGACTGTGAAGAAAAAATTAAAATGAATAATCACCCTTATGTACACACTAACTTGGTGAAATGTGAATTTTGTTTCTTAGAATCTTGGATATGATTTCATAAAAGCTTCAGATCTATGTGAACATTCCAAACACAGAATTTTAAGAGTAAACTGCCTTGTCAAATAAATGATATGATGGAAAATAAAACGCTGCTTTGCTTTATCCATTCATCTGTAGATGGGCATACAGGCCATTTCCAAGATTTACCTATTATGAGTTGTGCTACTATAAACATAGCTAAGAATGTACTGTCGTAATATGATGTTATTAACTCTTTGGGATAATACCTAGAATGAGAATAATGAGGCCAAATAGAATTTATAGCTTTAATTTTTGAAAAATCTTCATACTGATTTCTATAAGGGTGGTACTACTTCACATTTCCATCAACAGTGTAGAAGGGTTCCCTTTTCCCCTAGACTCACCAGCATCTGTTATTATCCAATTTCTTGATGAAAGCTATTCTTTCTAGGGGTAAAACTTAAACTGTGTCATTTTAGTATGCATTACTTTAATGGTGAGTGATGGACATTTTTGCCATATAGTTATCGACTGTTTGTACTTCTTCTAAAAAGCATATATTGATTTCAGTGGCCATTTTTTGATTGGGTATTTTATTGGAGACAATCTCACATTTTTGAGTTCTTTATATATTCTAAATGTTAGTCCTCTGACCAAGGAAGAGTGGGGAAACATATACTAACGAAAATACATATTGTTTTTAAAAACCTTGCTAATTACCTCTTCCACACATGATGTTACCATCAGAATTTCCTTTGGGGTAAAACAGGAGAGTTCCTCTGAGAATCCCACCCAAATCCAAGTATCTTACCTAGTATGGCAGTTTCATTAGATTCTACAACCAATTACCACAAACTTGGTGGCTAAAACTGCACACATTTATTCTCTAGTAGTTCCAGAAAACTGTAAGAAGTCTACAGTCTGTTTCACCGGGCCCAAATCAAGATGTTGGCATTACCATGCTCCCTCCAGTTGTTAGAGGGCACAGTTCATTTCCTTGAGTCTTTCACCATGTAGAACACTATTCCTAATACCATGGTCCCTTCTTCCATTTTGAAAGCCAGCAGTGCAGTATCTTGCTTCAGCTACTATATTGTCTTCTTCTGTATCAAATCTCCCTCCACCTCCAATTTGCATTTAGGGTTCATTTGGATAATCTAGGGTAATCGTTGGCTCTCAAGATGATTTATTCAGATCTGTGAATTCTATTTTGCTACATAAATTATAAAAATTCCAAATAATTAGTGCTCAGTTATCTACATGTACTATTATCCAGCTCACCACATCTCAGAAATGTGATTGATTTCAGCAATAGTGGGTGGTGAAATAGTAACCTGAAAAAATAGCAGCATTCTACTTAGAGATATACTGGATCATAAAATTGCTTAGGTCAGTGCAAAGCGTCACAACAGAGTAAGAGTTTGACATTCCTAAGTACAAGTCTGGAAGAGTATGAAATACTATTCCATTCCTAAGATTACCTTTTTAAATTTAAAGCTTTAACTTTATATAGCTATTATGTAGAAAATTGGGCAATGTAAAATGTTACAGCAATTTTGGAAAGCAGTCTGGAAATTTCTCAAAATGTTATACTACATAACTCATTAACTCCATTCATAGGTATATAGGTTATTCAGCTTTTCATCTCTATGACAAAATGCCTGAGAAAACTTAATGAAGGAAGGATTTATTTTCCCTTGTGGTTTCATAGGTTTCAGTCAGTGGTCCACTGGATCCATTGTGTTTAGGCACAAACAAGGTGGCAGAATGGTGTACCAAAGGAAGGCTGCTCACCTTGTGGCATCCAGGAGGCAGGGAAAGACGGAAAGAGCCAGAGAAAAATGGGCCCAATGCAAAATACAGTTTTCATAGTCAGGGCACTATGATCCACTCCATTAAAGTAAGCCCCATTTCCTAATTTCTTTTCCCACTTGGGTGCATTTTCTTTCTTTTTCTTGCCTGATGTATCTGATTGTGATTTCTAGCACTCTGTTGAATGAAAATGAGGAAAAATCCCATTTTAGAGTGAAAACATTATGTTAGCTATTGGCTTATTATGAATAGACTTTATTCTGTTGGGGTATGGACCTTCTACAGTGAGTTTGCTTAACAATTTTTCTCACAACTGGATGTTGATTTTTATCAAACACATTCTCTGCATCTCTTGAGATGGACATTTCATATTTGTCCTTCATTCCATTGATGTGGTCTATCACATGAGTTGATTTGTGTAAGCTGAATGATCTCTACATTCCTGGGATGAATCCCATTTGTTCGTAGTGAATTGTTTTTCAATGTTTTATTGGATTCAGTTTTGTACTATCTTGTTAATGATTTTTGTGTATTAATTTCATCAAGGATATTGGCCTGTACTTTTCTTTCTGTTATGCTGTTGCATGTATCTGGTTTTGGTACCAGGGTAATCATGTGTCTGGTTTTGGTATCAGGGTAATGCTACCCTTCTACATTGAGTTTGAAAAATTTCTTTCTCTTCTATTTGTAATAATAAAGAGCATTGAGTTGGGTTCTTCTAATGTTCTGTAGAATCGAGCGGTGAAGCCACATAATCCTAACACTTTCTTTAATAGGTGACATTGTATTGTTGATTCATTCTTGTTACTTGCTGTCAGGTTGTTCAAGTTTTCTATTTCTTCATGATTCAGTCTTGACAAGGTGTATATGTCTAAGAGTTTGTCCATTTCTTCTAGGTCAACAAATTTCTTGGTATAGTCATTCATGATAACCTTTAATGATTTCATGTACATTTGTAGTATCAATTCTATGCTTCCTTTTTCATCTCATTCCATTTTTTTTGTCATCGCTCTCTTTTTTAGTCTACCTGAAAGTCTTTAAATTTTGTTTATTGTTTTGAAGAAGTAGCTCTTTGCTTTTTTGATTGTTTGTATTATTTTTTTCTTCATTTATTTCTGCTCCAATATTTATTTCCTTCTTTGCATTAATCTAGGGTTTGATTTGCTTTTCTTTATTTCTTGAGGTGCAGTGATCAGGTATTTATTTGAGATAGTTCTGCTTTTCTTCACATCAATATTGATTGTTAAACACACTCCTCATATTACAGCTTTTGCTGTATACTGTTGACTTTACTAGGTTGCATCTCCATTTTCATTTGTTTTAAGAAACTTTTAAATTTTCTTCTTGATGCATTGATTGAAAAAATAAGTTGTTTCTTTTCATATATTTGTATAGGTTATCAGTTTTTCTTATTACTGATTTCTAACTTCATTGTATCAGAAAAACACTCAGTATGACTTCAGTTTTAAAAATACATGTTGGTACTTGTTTTGTCATCTATTTTATGGTCTATCCTAGAGACATTTCTATGTGCTGATGAGAAAAATATATATATATGTATATATATATATATACATATATATATATATATATTCATTAAGTGAATGGATGTAATGATCTGTAGATGCCTTTTGGATTCCTTTGGTCTTAGGTACAATTTACCTCTGCTCCTTCTGTGCTGACTTTCTGCCTGAATGATCTGTTCATTGCCAAAAATGAGGTATTAAAGTCCTCACATAATATTCTACTGTAGTTTAACTTTAGGTTTGTTAATTTTTATACATTTAAATGTTCTGATATCTGATGCATATGTATTTAGAATTGTTGTTTCTTCTTTCAGAGTTTCCCATAAGCTTTCTTCATTCCTGTTCAGCCTTTATTCTTTTTTTCTCTTCCAACATTTCTTTCAAACAGCTGTCTTCAAACTCACTATCTTTTCTCTGTTTGAGCTATCATTATGAAAGAACTTTCTTACTGGTCTTTATCTGAAGTGTATTTCACCTACATTTTATGGGCAAACCCACTTGGCATTCAATTACATTTGTATAGAACATTTTATTCTATCACTTCACTTTTTGTCCTTAGAGGTGAAGTATTTTTAAGCAACATGCAGTTTGATTTTTTCTTTTATTATTTTACCATTTTAAACAACTAAGCCACTATGTGTCTTTTATTTGGAAAATGTAGTCCATTTACACTCAAGACAATTATTGGCACATACAGTCTTACTACTTGTTTTCTACTTTTATTGTAGTTCATTTTTTGTGTTGTTTTGAAGTGTGATCAACCAAATGTGATCATAAGTAACAGATGCATATAAAAGAATAAAAGAAAATACACAAAACACTAAATTTACACATCATTGCCTTGCACATTTTAATTTTTATATCCTATTTTGCATCATTTTATGTTTCTCACCTGTTAACATTTTAGTGCAGTTACTGTTTCAATTGCTTTGTTTCTTAGTCTTTATATTAAAGATATAAATGATTTACCTATCCTGCTTGTAATACTAGAGCATTCTAATTTATCCCACATAATTACTCTTATAAGTGATTTTATATTTTCCCAATTTGTACTTACTTCTTAACTTCTTTCTTTCAATTTGAAGAACTTTCTTTAGCATTTCTCATAGAACAGGTGTGGTAGAGCTGTCTCAGCTTTTGTTAATCTGGTAGTGCCTGTGTTTCTTCTTCATTTCTGAAAAACAGTTTTGCTGGTATTCATGGCTAACAGGTTTTTTTATCTCATCAGTATTCTGAAAATCTCATGCCATTCTCTCCTGGCTTGTAAGATTTCTGCCCATTGAATGTGAGGAGCTCTACATGTTGTTAATTTTCTCTTGGATCTTGAGAATCTTCTCTTTATCTTTCTCCTTTGAGCATTTGATTGTAATATGACTTGGGGGCAGACCAGGTTAAGTCTGTTGAGTTTTGACCTTCCTTTACCTGGATATTTGTAACCATCTTCTCTCTGTTTAATAAGTTTTCTGCCATTATTATTTTGAATTAGCTCTCTACTCATCAGATGTTCTTAACTTCTTGAATTTCAGTATCTTGACTATTTCACTTTAACACTGCCCTAAGTTTCCTAAGGTCTTCTTTCATTCCTGTTCAGTCTTCTTTCTTTTTTTCTTCTTCCGAAAGTTCTTTTAAATAGCTTGTCTTTTGAGCTCACTAATTCATTTATCTGAGCTATAATGTTTTTAACTGGATGAGTGTATTTTTCAACTCAATGTTTATACTTGATTTATTTTATTGTTTCTATCTCTTCGTTAAGATTCTCAGAGTACTGAAACTTTTTGTTTTCTTCAAAGTATTAAAGTTTCCTTAAAAGAACAGTATTAAAGTTACTGAGAATTCTCCCATATAAATTATGATTTGTTCAGTTTCTGTCACCTTATTAGGTGAAGTTGTGGTTTTCTGAGAACTCTGTTGGCATATGACATTGTCTGAGTATTGAAGGATTAGATATTTTCTTCATTTTTCCTCAGTTCCTGGCATTATATATTTGACTTTTCAGAAATTCTATGCATGCTACTTATTTTCTCTATACCTATAGTTATTTCCAAAATGTTAACACTGGGAGGCACCTAGAGTTATACTTATGAAGAGGCTGTTTTTGGTGTACTAGTAATTTTTAAATATTTAAGGCTAATCAAAGCCCAGGTGTGCCCCAAATACATTGTCAGTGTGTTGTTAGGAAAGAACCAAGGGAGTTCATGGGAAGTGTTTTCTGTTCCCATGATCCTCTGCATGGAGTCAGTTAGGCCCAAATGCTTCACCACAGTTATCATCCTATAGTCAGGAAGTGCAAGGATTTGCTCAGCTGTAAACTGAGTCCATGTGTTATGACTAATAGCTAGATGTTCCCCCAAAGCCTCATATGCTCATATGGGGGGGCTTTTGGATGGTGACTAGATCATCAGTGTGTGATACTCAGCACTGTGTTAGTCCACTGGTGGGTTTATAGCTGGACATGATGTTGGAAGATGAAGTGTGGTAAGAGAAGGGTCACTGTGGGCAAGCTCTGAAAGGGCATATATCTCTCTGCCTCCCTTGACCTCTCTACTTCTTACCATGCCATGAACAGATTCTGCTCTGCCCTGCCCCTCTGCCATACTATCCTGCCTTGTAGCCAGCTAACTGTGGACTGAAACCTCTACAAACTCTGAGCCTAAATACACCTTTCCATCTTTATGTTTTAGGTGTCAAATATTATATCTCAGAGACAAGGAAGTAACTAAGATATCATGGAAGGACAACCTTCAGGCTCACATTTCACATCTGTGACTTCCGGTGCCACCAAGCTCTGGGTAACGAAGCCCACAATTCCAAGGCCAGCACAACTCTGAGGTAGGACCAAGGACCACACGATCATGGACTGACTATCACTGAGGTGAACTTATAGCATACATTCATGCAGCCATCCACAGATGATACCAGCAAGAAGAGAAGTCCATGCGTCCTCTCCTGCCACTGGATCTGATCCAGAGGTTCAGTCCGCAGGCAAGGCTAGGGATAAGTCTCTTAGAACCTAACCAGTATTAGATCCACTTTAAAAAGTATAATATCACTTATAATTATGAATATAGCAAGGGAAGCATATTTTCAAACTCTAACATTGAATTCTTCTTAAAAGAATCCCATGTCTATGTAGCAGATACTGAGAGTTGACTCAGTCGCAACTCTATGAAAACTTCTTTTGCCTTCTTCCACTCTGGAGACCTGGAAGAAAAACAGTCATTATTCCCTTCTCCCTCACATATTCATTTTGGGGTAAGTGTGGTGTATTAGTAAGTTCTATGTTGCTACAGTGAGAAACCTGAGGAAACCAAATTAAAAGAGAAAAGACTTATTTAGCTCATACTTTCAGAGATTCAAAGTCCAAGAGTATGTGTTGAGATTGATTTAGCCTCCTATAAGGGTGTGTGACATACCATGAGTAAAATAGTCAGATCTTGAGTAAGGAAGAAGAGACTGGGAAACTAGCTCCAGCTGTCCCTTTAAAAAGGATGATCTAAGGACTTCCCACAAGGTCTCATGTCTTAAATGTTCACAGTACCTCACAATACCATGTTCTATGGATTTTTCAGGGACACTATCTATATTTAACCGTTTCACCAAAATGCTCCTTGAATTAATGGTTTCAGTCTCTTGGGGAAAAAAGGGCGTTAACATTTACCTTTCTTTTTCATCTTTTGTATTACATTAAATAATGATTAGATGAACGATAGCTTTTTAGAAGACCAGAAAGAAGAAAAATGTTTGTAAAGGATGGAAGAGAAACAAAATAAAAGTAGGTTGTAGATTTTGTTTCCTTATAACATTCTGTAGTTGCTTTGTTAGATTTGGACATTCACCTTCAGATTTTAGGTTAAAGAAAATTAACTACCTTATCCTGATAAAGGTAAAATTAAATAAAATAAATGCATGACATAATTTAAAATAATGAAAAAACAAACACATGGCCAACTTCTTCCCTTTCTTTCTACCATAGAAAATATGATAAACTCAGGGATGTGATTATCATTTTACTTTAAACACATAAAAAAAAAACAAAAATTTTCTCAAGAAAAATGTGGACATTGTTTCCATTTTAGTATATCTGATATAATTTTCACATATTTTTATTAAGCATGTGCTAAAATATTTCAGAGCTATAATTTGATGTTCATATTGTAAGTTATGAGAGAATGCAGATAAAAATGTCACCTTCCATTGTTTTTAATCACATGCATGTGCAATATGTATATACACCGTTTTCCCAAGATTAATGTATTTAATATGCATTACAAAAATATACTAATAAACATTTTGTCTAAAAATAATAATCCTACATAGAAAAGTTTCAATACACTCATAAAAATAAGGTTTCTTTTTCAACTTTGGTCTCAAGAGTTCCCGTATGCCTAGAAAATAAAATTCAGTTTCAAAGGTACTAACAGAAAATAGCAGAGGAGTTTTTGCTTTTTAAAATAAAAATATCCAGGGTTGGGGATTTATCTCAGTGGCCTCAGCATCTGCCTGGCAGGTGCGAGTTTGAAAGTTTGATCCCCGGTATCAAAAAAAAATTTTTTAAATAAGTAATTAATTAAAAATAGCCAGTTTCAGGGCTGGGGATTTAGCTCAGCAGTTCAAGTGCTTGCCTGGTAAGTGCAAGGTCATGAGTTCGATCCCCAGTATCAAAAACAAACAAATAAAACAAACAAAACATTTTCCATACCATTTACGTATGATAGCATAAATTTTCATTATTTTTCAAAGTTCCTTTCTGAAAAAAAAGATTGAAAACAGGAGAAGGGAAGCACAACACTAATGAAAGATACAGTTCTGTGTATTTTGGTCCATGTTTTATAAATAGTGTCCTAAATACATTTTAATTTCCTCTCTAACTCTTTTTGATTATCTATTTACCACCTCCAGAGCCCAGTGAGTAGATTTATCACTCCTGAGAAGCAAAGGCTAGGACCTTGTTCTCTTTAGCAGAACCTCAAATGAAGATCTGACTTCATGGAGAAGGAAACGTCTACCACACTGCTTCAGATTAAAATTCGCAGGGACTGTGACAAAGGACAAAGCCACCACACAAAAAAGAATTTTTTTTCCCTCTCACTATGACTATCCCTTAAAGCTTCTGTTCTTAGTAGAAAGAAGCTCACAAAGAATTTGGCTAAGCCATTGTTGTGATTTAGCTCTAATATGACCCCCCCCCAAAGTCTCAAGTGGTGGAAAGGAGTTCAGATCCTGGGGATACTAACTCACCAGTGGATTTATCCATTCACAAATTCAGTAGCTGCATGTGCAGTTAGGAGATAGGGCCTGGTTAGAAGAGGCTGGTCACTGAGGTGTGACCTGAGGGTTCTATTCTTGTCGCTGGCTCCTCACTTCTCTTTCTTCTTCGTGGCAGTCATAGGATGAGCAGCTTTCCTTCCCCATCCCTTTCTACCATGCCATTCCTACTCTGAAACCAGTGAACCATGCACAGAAATCATGAACCAATCAGGAATCTCCTACTTTAAATTGTGGATGTTGGGTACTTTGTTCCTGTGAAGAAAAAGTGACTAAGATTTTGTAACAGAGAAATGTAGGATTGATGCTATATATGTTCCCAACATTATGGTTCAAAAGCCTTTGGAAATTTTTGGTTGTAGGAGTCTGCAAAAATTTAGGGATACTGGCTAAAGAAAGTCTTGCATGCTTTCTTTAGCAGAGTATGTATGATTCTGATTGGAGTTCAGAAGGCCAAACTGCTCACAGGAATGCAGACAGTAAAAGAAAAGTTAATGAAGTTTTGGCTGAGAACAAGTACTTCATTAGCAACTGGTCTAGAATCCATGTGTGTTACACACTGGCCAAAAATTTGTTCTCCTTTTGCTTGTGCTCTGAGGCTATGAGATGCTGAGATTAGGGACAGTAGACTAATTGATCTGGCAGAGGAAATTTCAAAGCCGATCTATACTCACAATCAAGAGCAAATGGGTGTGAAGATTTTTCAGTTTTATCAGAAAGGATGCTCACAAATAATTGGGCCAAAGGAGAACAACATTGTCACAAAGATGAGTATTAAAGAGATGCCAAGTACTTTTATCAGGACAATGGAAAAGATGGGCTGAAGGCATCTCAGGAATCAATAAAACCCTACCATTTGCAGACTCAAGGGTACAATACTGTAAAGCTTTCATTTTAGGAGAGACCCTGGGATGACTGAAAAGGACCACCAAGGAAAATGGTTTCCCTGGATTTCTTTCACCGTGCTCAGCTATCCAGGCACTTGGAAGCTTCTGCATCAATAATTCAAAGGGATTTGGCTATTCTTCTTCTTCTGTGTCATGAAAACTTCTATCCAGATTTCAAAGAAAGTCCTAGGAACCCAGGTAAGATGCTGCTGAGAGAGCTGTCCATGAAGCTGTGAGAGTAAAGATGAAGAAATTTAGAGATGAAAATAGGTGGATAATCTGTTAAAGAAATTTATAAACAGTGAGCAAAACCAGCCCAAGAGAGTCCATGTGGGATACAACTGACACTATAGATGCAAGGCTGCTTACACAAGACCTTTGGAGTCCAAATCTTGCCATAACTTTCCTTGGAACACATGAAACTGCAGGATTTACTGTTTGACCTGATGAGTTTTGCTCTTATTTTGGTCAGATTCCTTTCTATTTCTCTATTTATCCCTTTTGGAATGAGAATGTTTGCCCTGTTTCATTGTATGTTGAAAGTATTTAAAGTCTCTGTCTCTTTTTTTTTTTTCTGAAGATCCACAGCTAAGAGTTTACCTTGAGTCTCAAAGAAGACTGGCCTTAGAATTTTCAACAGTGTTGAAACAGTAAAGACTTTGGTAATGCTTAGAAGTGAACTAATTAATTTTACATAATGAGATGGACACGAATCTTTTGGGGAACAGGGTTGAAATGTTATGGCTTAGAACTAAAATAACCTCCCAAAGTCTCATGTGTTTGGAAAGTAATTTGATTATGGAGGTACTATCCACAGCACTGAATATCAATTTATCCATTGATAAATTCAGTATCTAAATGTGCTGTTAGGAGATGGGGTCTGATTGGAAGAGGCAGATTACTGGGGGTATAACTTAGAAAGTTATATTCTTGTCACTGGCTCCTCACATCTTTCTCTGCTTCCTAAATGATATAGGATGAGCAGCTTTTCTCTTCCATGCCTTTCCACCATGCATTTCTGCCTTAGAGCCAGCTAACTTTGGCCTGAACCTACTAGAAATAATGACACAAACAAATTTCTGCTTTTTTTCATTGTGTCAGGCATTGTGCCCCAGCAACAGATGAGTGGTTTATACAATTAATCTTCACTGTTTCAAGAGATTATGGAAGAAAAGGGAAAGAAAGTAATAAAATTATATAATCTTGGTCCTGATTTTGCTTTTGTGACTTTGACATGGAAGGAAGGGTCATATAAATGAGACTAAGACACCCTGCCCTACTGTCCAACTGGATTGTGGGTTGATAGTTTTGTAGGGGTTATCCAATCTCATATAACTTTTAGAATGTTCAAACAGTGTAATTGGGCAACGAAGCTAAGCTTGAACTTAAAGTTTTTGCATGAATTGAGGTAGCACTCAGATGAGTGCTGAGGTTGTTGGCTCCTCAGCTTTCCCAGAGATTACTGGGAGATCATTTCAGCAGGTGAACTATCTGAGTGGGGAGTTACAAAAAGAGCTAAGAATAAATCTCCCAGGAAGTACCATCCTATTTTGACCAAAAGAAAATAAATATTATAAATTTTATTGATTCCTGAACTCAGACCTACTTCTCAGTAGTATTACTGCAGGTTTGTACCCTATGAAATTTAATTTTGATCAATTTAAGTAAGGACATCAGTCTATCTATCTATCTATCTATCTATCTATCTATCTATATCTTCTATGTTTCCTTCATGCAATGTTACATACTCAATGATTGAAAGAATGTTCTCATACATCAGCTTCTGGGTCTCTATAATTTACAAGTTTTTAGTTTTTCCTCCATTGCTAGTCATCTCATACTTTCATTTTTTTATAAATCTTTACCTGCAATTTCATGTCACTAGTAAGCTAAACTGTCATAAGACAGTAAGAGTAGTTCTGGGAAGCCACTCCCACAGCAAAAGTACTTATGTGATAATAAGAGTGACATTCAAAACTAAATCTCTTAACCAATACAAATATGAGGCATGATAAAACCCAAATAAAAAATAAGTGGCAAAATATAAAGGATAGATAATAGGAAGTTAGGAGAAACTTTTTAAAATGGGAAATGAGTCAAGAGTTGAAAGGAACAAACAGGGATGAAAAGGAAACGAGCCAAGACAGAATTAACATGTATTGGTAGGTGTACAAACTCCCCAGGATAAATATAATCATTAAGTACCACAAACAAGTACTAATAAGAACACACAATAAAAATATGGTGAATGCATAAATTTAAAAATTTATTACCAAAAAAAATATTGTCCCTCGTCCTCCTCAGAGTACTCTCCCCATTTAAAAACACTAATCTATTGCTCTTTTTTTTTTTTTTTTTTTGGTACTTGGGATCGAACTCACAACCTTGCACCTGCCAGGCAGGCACTTACACCACTGAACTAAATCCTTGGCCCTATCCATTGTTCTTGCAAATTTCTGTATTGTTCCATTTTATTTTTAAGTATATGTGCTGCCAAAGCAAGCACATCTCATGATTTTCTGAAGGAGTCCTGGAAGTCTTCATTCATGGTGCCTTTAGTTTCTCTGGCATGCCAGCACATTTTGATATTGGGGAAGAGCCAGAAGTTGTACAGTTCCCATGAAAAAGATCAATGAGAACAAACCAGGTTTCTCTGAGCAAGAATTTTCACAGGATAGTACTTGGCAGCTGCATTCACTGTATTTTTCTTTATCATGATTTGGAAAGGCATTCAGGAAACAAGACTTCCAGAACTGCTTCAGAAAGTGGTAAGAATGATGGAATAAGTGCACTTAAAGGGAGGAAGAGTATTTATTATGAGAGGGATTAAGAGCAATATGTATTTTTACTCTGCAACAATTTTTTAAAAATTTAAACACATTATATAGCTTGATCATCTCTTGTATCACAATTCAACTTTTTCTTCATTGAACCCACAAATACAAGTAGCCACTATCAAGATGTAATGGGATGTTGTTATAGTACTCTTAGTTGATTG
Organism: Dasyprocta punctata; assembly: GCA_004363535.1. Taxonomy (NCBI): domain Eukaryota; kingdom Metazoa; phylum Chordata; class Mammalia; order Rodentia; family Dasyproctidae; genus Dasyprocta; species Dasyprocta punctata. Next base: position 45,588 of record RJWM01002727.1, read on the forward strand.
CAATTAAATATATTATTCTTAAGGTTTTTCTTTAAAAATTAGATTATAGAACATTGTAAGTACATTGCAATATACACTCTTTCGGGTGGAAGATTAACATATCTGAGAGACTGAACAATTCTTTTTTTATAACAGACTCTTGAACAGAAACCTTAAATCATCTTAATAGATGAAAGATAAAATTGGCCAAAACTGAATATAACTTTTACCACTAAACAGCGCAGGCTCAGTATAAAAAACGATGTGGACAATATTTAATGTTTAATGTGTACATATTTTGAATAAATCATCTGCTCATTCATCTTGTCCCATGAAAATCTTACTGTTTCATTTAGAACTGAAATAACTGTCACTTCTCTGAAGTTTTCCCTGATTACTGAGGAAAAGTGAACTTAGCCAACTATGAATTCCAATGGCACTTGCTTTTTACTGATCCTATTTCTTGATACTAATTACTTGCCAATTTCTATTTTAGATATTGACTCCTCCCCATTATTTCTAAGGTGGTGATATAACTTACTGACCTAACAAGGCCAATTTTGATAAAGGGAAACCTTATTCACTTTATATTTATATTGTGACAATATAAACTGACACTGACTTGGAGAATTTGGGAAGGAGAGCTCCCCTTTATCTTCCACATTTGAATGAAAGATTTTAGTGTACATGTGGTAGAGTATAGCTTCTTGCATCTTTACAATATATATTAACATCTATTGAAATAACAACAAACTAAATTAAATATATATCATTTGTTAGATGATTGCTTTATATGTTAACTTTAGAAACTTCTTGATTCCCAAAGTATCTTCTTTCTGATTTATGGGCAATAAAGAATGGATATGGATACAATTCATAGAAGTGAGAAATTGATCAGTAATTCTTGGTTCAATAACTATATGCATATACATTATCTACATAATACAAACACATATCACTATGAGCAAAGTCACTCTAATTCCTAGCAAAGATATTTCTTCTTTTTAATTTCACCAACCATACCAAAGTTGAAAGGTTTGGGCTTCAAAACTAAAAGACTAAATGAATGAAATTTTTTTTGACTTAGTGAGGAAAATAAAAGTGGTTCACAACAATCTAATATGATTACTAATTTTAATATCTGAATAAGTCATCATTTAATTTAAAATTGTCATACTGGAGTATATTTCATACTTTATCATTCAAATATTGCATACAAAATTTGAGAGCTGTCAACCATCTTACATCAAATGCATTTCCTACTACTTGGAATTCAATTTAAATTTTGTGCCAGATCATGGTAAAAATGTAATATTTTGAGTAAGTTTTTAAAACCGGCTTCAGAACCCAGGTGAAGGGCACCAGAGCAGAGAGACCCCTCCCATCACCTCTCCACCACTATGGGAATCTAGGTAAGCCACACAGCAGAAGGGTGGCCCCTCCCCTCTCTACTACCATGACTGAGGTGAATTGCTTGGGAAGGCCTAGAGACCATAAGGAATGCCAGCAACACAACAGGGTATCAGCTAAGATACATGGAATGGACAGGTGAGACTAGTGGTGTGAAAAGTCCAAAGTAACAATAATAATATGAGCCAATAGGTGACTGAGGCCTCCGTGGGACTGGCAACCAGCTTGGGTAGTATCCGTGATTCCATAGCTGGCCATTTTCTCTCAATTTTTTTCTATTCTTTTTCTTTTTCTCTTTTTCTTTCTTTCTTTCTTTTGCTCCTTTGTCCTCTTCTTTCTAAATGACTGGGGAGAGCTCCAACCACAGAAAACTAATCCCATCCTCCAATCCCAGAGACCAAGTTCACATAATCCCTCAAATACTCCTTCATTCTTTCCGTTCTACACCTTCTCTAGCTTCTCAAACCTTCCACAATCATCCTTTGACCACCAGCCTTGCTTCCATTTCCTTTCCAGTTATCTTTGTTTTATATACTCTTCTACCTAAATTTCCCCACCACAGGATAAAACCACTCTACCAAGGGGAAACACTTTGCAAACTCCTAATTTATGATCAGCTCTGTTGTATAGCAATAGAATCTGCTCCTATAGTCTAAAGTATAAAATCAATAGTTATAACAATTTGTCAGTTTCTAAATTGTACTTCATGAGATTGTTATTGCTAATTTTACTACTTTAGCTAGGATTTCATATCTATTGTAATTAGTTGTTCTCTCTTCTGTAACAGTACTGGGGAACTCTTGGGTAATAACCTTACCACAGCCCTACCCCAAAGGACCAGGGACTGAGCCAAACAGATATCAACATCCCAACCTGAATTAGGAAGGTAGGGTCTTGTAACAGACACAAACCAAGAATCTCCTACAAACAGAAGACATCCCCCAAGGACAGACTTTCCCTAGAGAGGCCTTGATATTACTGATATAGGTACCTATTATAAAAACCCACAAGAATCATCACAGAAATCAAAATAGAAAATGACAAGATGACAGGTTGGAGATATAGCTCAGTCACATAAGCAACTACCTGGCAAGGGCAATGCCCTGAGTTTGATTCCCAGTACCCCCCCAAAAAAAGAAAGAAAAAGAAAATGACAAGATGAGAAAGCAGAATGCAATCTCAGACCTTCAGCCCACTCAGAACAAATCCAAGAGACGTCAACATTGAAGAAAATGGAAGACAAACACCTGAAATTTCTAAAATGACAGCAACTGAAGTAAAGAAACAAATCCATGAGGCTGTAGAGGAAATCAGATCAGTAATAATGTCTCAGATAAAAAAGAATTGTCAATATTTATAAAGACTGTTCAGCAAATCTAGAGTAGAGATAGACAGAAAAATAGTTGATGACAGAAAGAGGATGGAGACAGTGAATGACCAATATAGGAAAGAAATAGAATGCATGAAACAGATTCAAACAGATATCTGGAAAACTAAAAATTAATTGAAAGTGGGCAAAACTGCTTGAATGAAACTGAAGATAGACTTTCAGACCCTGAAGACAGGATTGTGACTAGCAATCAGTAAAGGAAAGATCTCCTGAAAATAACAAATAATCAGGAAATAACAATTCAACAACTACAAAATGATGCAAAGAAAAATAATGTCAGTTAATTGGTGTCAATGAAAAAGCAGGAGTCAACAAAAATGACATAAAAATATTTGCAGAAGTAATAGTAGGAGATTTCCAAAGCATAGGAAAAGAATCTGACATACAGATAATTGAGGCATATAGAACTCCAAATAGTGATAACTAAAATAAATCTATACCCAGACATATAATAATCAAGATCCCAGAAATTCAGCACAAGGACAGAATTTTAAAAGTTATTAGAGAAGAGAAACAGATCGCCTATAAAGGAAAGCTCAACAGAATCATGGCAGACTTCTCAACACAAACCCTCAAATCAATAAGAGCTTGCAGTGAAGGATTTAAAATCCTGAAATATAGCAACTTCCAATCTAGACTGATGTACTGTGCAAAACTATCTTTCAAAATTAATAGATAAATAAGATACTTGCATGACAAAGAACAACTGAAAAAAATTAATGACCAGCAGACCAACACTACAAAGTGTACTGAAAAATATTCTGGACAGAGACAAAAGTGACCAAAATTCCAAGAACAACAACAGAAAGAAGTGGCCCAGTAGGGCAAGCAATTAAATAGAGGGAAAAAGTAGGGAACCAACAGCAGGAAAATAACATGACAAAGATAAGCCAATATATATCAATTATTACCATCAATGTAAATGGCCTCAATTCACCAATCAGTAGAAACAGGCTGGCAGAATGAATCAAGAAACAAGATCTGACAATATGTTCTATACAAGAAACACATTCAACTCAAAAAGAAATACATAGAGCAGAAGTCAAAGGAAGGAAAACAATACTCCATACAACAGGAACCCAGAAAAAAAGTACCAATAGCTATTCTGTTTGCAGACAATGTGAACTTCAACCCAAGAATGATCAACAGAGGAAAAGGTCACTACATACTTGTCAGGGGAAAACAATCAAGAGGAAGAGATAACATTCATAAATATATATGCACCAAATATGGGAGCACCTAACTACATAAGACAAATATTAATAGACACTAAAACTCAAATAAGCAATAACACAATCATAATGGGGATTTTAATGCCTCTTTGTCACAAAAAAATAGATCAACTAGACAAAAATTCAGCAAAGAAATAACGGAACCAGACCTGGGAACAAATGGAATTAGTAGATGTTTACAGAGCGCTCAACTAAAAAACATCAGAATACACATTCTTCTCAGCTGCACATGGCATGTTCTCTAAAATAGACCACATGCTAGCCCACAGAACATGCTTAAGTAAATGCAAAGGAATTGGAGTTATTCCATGCAAATTATCTGACCATAGTGCAATGAAATTGGAAATCAATGGCAAAAGAAACCACAAAAACTCCATGAACACATGGAAATTAAATAACATCCTCCTGAAAAACAAATGGATCACAGACAAAGTTAAAGAGATTAAACAATATCTATAAGCATACGAAAATGCAAATACAACATAGTGAACCTGTGGGAAGCAATGAAAGCAATTATAAAAGCAAAATTTAGAGCAGTGGATTTTCACATCAGAAAAACAGAACGAACACAAATAAACAACCTAATGTTGCACATCAAGCTTCTAGAAAAAAAATAAAAGAGCAAGTCAAGCCCAAAGCCCATAAAGGTAGGAAGTTGTAAAGATCAGAGCAGAAAGTAATGCAACTGAGAGCAAGAAAACAGTATACAGAATTAATGATTCAAACAGTTTTATTTATTCTTTGAAAGAATAAATAAAATTGACGAATGTCCAGCCAATCTTAACAAAAAAAGAAAGATAAAATTCAAATTCATGTAATAAGAAATTAAAAGGACAAAACCACTACAGATCCTGTGGAAATTCAGATCATCAATACCTACTTTGAAAATCTTTATACACATAGGATAGAAAACATGAGAAGAAATGGACAAATTCCTCGAAATGCATGAATTACCAAAGCTGAATCAAGAAGATCTAAAAATTTTCAATAACCCAGTATCAGTTAATGACATTGAAAATGTAATTAAAAACTTACCCATAGAAAAAAAGCCTAGATCCTGATGGATTCATGGTTGCATTCTTTAAGAAATTTACAGAAGATTTAATACCAACACTCCTCAAACTCTTTAATGAAATTGAAAGTGAAGCAATTCTCCCTAACTCATTCCTGGAAGCAAGTATTACTCTGATACCAAAAGCAGGGAAAGACACAACTAAAAAGGAGAGTACAGGCCAATCTCCCTCATGAACATAGATTAAAAATCCTCAATACAATATTAGCAAAAAGTGCAGCAAATCGTCAAGAAGATTGTATATCATATCCAAGTGGGATTCATTCCAGAAACGCAGGAATGATTCAACATAGGCAAATCAATAAACATAATACAACATATCAACAGAGCCAAAGACAAAATTACACAATCATTTCAATAGATGCAAAAAAAGCTTTTGATAAAGTCCTACATTCATTCCTGATTAAAAAAAACCCTAGAGAAAATCAGAATAAGTGATCTCTACCTCAATCCAATAAAAGTCATCTGTGACAAACCAAAAGCCAGAAACATACTAAATGGACAAAAACTGAAAGCTTAATATATAAATTCAGGAATAAGCCAAGAATGTCTACTATCACCACTCCTACTCAATATAGTTCTGGAAACATTGGCCAGAGCAATTAGAAAAGAGAAAGAAATAAAAGTAATAAGAATAGGAAAGGAAGAAGTTAAACTATCATTATTCACAGATAACATAATACTCTGCATAGAAGGGCCCAAAACCTCCACCAAAAGACTCCTAGAGTTAAAAACCAACTTTAGCAGCATAACTAGATGCAAAGTCAACAATAAATATCAGTAGAATTCTTGCATACAAACAACAAACTCACTGAGAGAGAAATTATGGAAACCACAACCTTCATAATAGCATCCAAAAAAATGAAATAATTAGGAATCAATTTAACAAAGGAAATAAATATCTACACATCAAAAATTACAGCATTCTGAAAAACAGAGATCAAAGAGGGTATCAGAAAATGGAAAGATATTCCTTTCTCATTGATAGGAAGAACCAACATTGTGAAAATGGCCATGCTCCCCAAAATGTTACACAGATTTATTGCAATCTTGTTCAAAATATCATTAGCATACCTCACAGATTTAGAGAAAAAATTCCTAAAATTTATTTGGAAACAGAAGAGACCTAGAATAGCAAAGGCAATCCTGGGCAACAAAGGAAAGGCAGAGGGCATCACAATCCCTGACTTGAAATTATACTACAAAGCTACTGTGATAAAATCAGCATGGTACTGGCAGCAACAACAACAACAAAAAAGACTTGAGGATCAACGAAACAGATTAGAAGATGCAGACACAATTGCAAACACACTCAAGCACCTTATCTTTGACAAAGAGGCAAAACATGTTCAGTGGAAGAACCTCTTTTATAAATGGTGCTGGAAAAAATGGCTTTCTACATGCAAAGGCTAAAACTAGCCCCACATCTATTACCATGCAGTAAACTACAGTCAAAGTGGGCCAAAGATCTAAATATTAAAACAGAAACACTAACTCTCCTGGAAGAGAAAGTAGGTAGAAAGCTTGAAGGAACAGGGATAGTCAGAGAGTTCATGAACAAAAACCAAACTGCATGGGAAGTACTTCAAAGAATCAACAACTGAGATCTCATCTTATTAAAAAGATTTTTACATCAAAAGAAATCAACAACAGGGTGAAAAAAACTCAGAGAGTAGCAAAAAATTAACCAACTGTCCCTCAGACAAAGGACTTCCATCTAGAGCATATAAATAATAATAAAAAAATCAGGCCTCCAAATTTAAAGACCCAATCTGAAAATGGGCATCTGAGATTAATACATATTTTTCAGATAAAGTAATAGGAATGGAAAACAAATATATGAAAAAATGTTCAACATCATTGGTCATTCAAGAGATGCAAATTAAAACAACACTGAGATTCTGTCTCACCCCAGAAAGAATAACTATCATCAAGAAATCAACCAATAACAAATGCTGGTGGGAAGTGGGGAAAAGGAACCATTCTCCACTGTTGGAAGGAGTGTAGACTGGTGCAACCACTGTAGAAACCAGTGATAAGATTCCTCACAAAACTAGGATTAGAGGTTCCATTTGACTCAGCTATTGCTCTTCGGGGTATTTTCCCAGAAGAATGGAAAACATCATACCCCAGTGATATATGTGCACTTATGTTTAAAAGCTAAATTTTGGAAACAATGCAAATGCCCTCAACCGAGGAGTAGATAAAAAGATATGATATTTTTATATAGTGGAATACTATTCAGCTTTAAAGAAGGGTAACTTGAGGTTTTATTGGTAAATGGATGCAACTAGAGACAATATTCATAAGTGAATTAAATAAAACTTACATGTGTAAACATTGTATTGTCTCCCTAGTGTAAGAAACTAAAAAAGTAAATAAGATCCAAAATCTACAATAGATATTTTGAAAGGGAAGGAAACTGCACAAAAGGAAAAAACAACTGGGATCGGTGAAAGGAGAAAAGAATGATGGGAAGAGAAAAAAATGATACATAGAAAAGATAACTAAGATAGTTACACCACTGATTTTAGTTCATTGGGAAAAAAACCAGTTTGCGCTTCTATGATTTGATCAATTATGCATGACTATATCCTGTAATCTGAGCAACTACTTTGAAGATAACAATACGCAATATATTAACCATTGTTAATTTTCTATTATCATGTTTTGAAATTTTGAATCATTGTTTTTTTTTTAAATTAAAAAATGGGCTTCATTCATTCAATTAATATTGACAGTCTATTTTAATTAATTAAAAGTAAGTCATTAACTGTACTGTAATTCAGGAATAAAGCAGTGAAAATGATACCTTTAATCTGAATTTAACATCATCTTAATTATCATTAAAATTGAATTGGAACCTACTTTTATACTTGATGATAGATCACTTATTAACAGGAATGTTTATTTCAAAAAGAATAATTGTGCTAAATATAGTAAAGACACATTACTTATATACATTACTTTTATCTTCATTATCAGAGCAATAATGTAACATAGAGAAGAATTTGTATTTTCATTCATCAGTAGAAGCTTGAAAATAACCATATATAAGCTTCTGAAAACAAGTTTGGCTATAACTGGAAAGAAGCTATCCTGCATGAGAGCTAAAATTATCAGGTCAAATCATATTCTATTTTTCCTCAAGTTAGTAATCAATTGTGAAACTTCAAGTTTTATACTTTGACCAAAAATATTCCCCCAGTTAGTTTCATATTGACTACTATACTTCAGGCCATAGGATTAACACAGACATATCATTGTGGAATTAGGCCCATGTAAACAAAAACATGCCATATGTAATGTGTTAGGGTACCAGCATGAAACAGTACAATTAATCAGGATCAAGTGAGAAGGGTGACTCAGTTTGTTTATTTACTTATTTACTGGTAATAGGGCTTGAACTCAAGGCTTTCACACTGAGCTACAATTCTTTTCATATTTCACTTTTTCTATTTTTGAACAAGGTCTCGCGAACTCACTGAGTGACCCAGAATGGGTTCAAACTTGAAACCCTTCTGTCTCAGCTTCCCAGAGTGCTGAGATTACAGACACACACCAGGCCCATTTTAGGTGGTTTTATTAAAAAAGGATACCTAGAAAGTTAGAAGTGGAACAACATTTAGTGTCCTCATTAGGGGAAAGCCTGCTATGCTAAATACCAGATGTGTCTGTTTTCACACTCACTGACCATACACTAGAAATTCCTTTTGTCAAAACTTAATTGAAGTCAGTAGGCAAAACAGCCTACCGAAGTTATCAGTACACGTTCTCTTTCCAGGAAGAACAGAGAGAAAGTAAATCTCACGACACTTGCAAGATACATAGCACTCTTCATCCTTTGGTTTCTCAGCATACTCTCTTGCCTCTGTCCTAGGTGACACGACAGACTGTGAATTCAACTCAACTTCTATTAGAAACCTGAAATATTATTTGAAACCAATGCTTTTATAAGAGAGAGATAAAAAGAGTTAAATTATTAAAACACAGCTGCTAAGTCTTCACGTCTTTAGTTGGTCAGAAGCCGCAGGTTCATGATTGCCGGTTTAATCCATGATACATTCATTCCATATTCTCCTTTCTCTCTGCCAGTAACTTTTCTTGACAGGGTTCTTCAGTGTGGTAATCCAAACCACCTTCCTGTGGAATCCGATACCGGGCTCTGCCACAGTTCCGTTGATTAGAGCTACTATTAAATACGAAGGAGGTAATAAGAGAGCTTCCATGACCCCCTGATTCCAGTCAGGGCCTCTCTTTTCACATTGTTCAAAAATCTCGCATCAAGGAGACCAATAATCCTTGTAAATTCTCACCCGTTAATTTAGAGACATGAGAAGCCCCAAAGAAAGAGAAGGCTCAGTCACTGAAATCATATTATATATGAAATATGAAATATTCTGGCTTTCAGAATTGGGACCTCTGACTCTTACCGTGTTCAAAACTGCAGCACCAAGAAGGAAATTCCTGAGTCGTTATGTATATTAACGAGAGGGACTTCTCATTCCCAGATCTACATATCCTAACCGTGTATAAGGCATATAGCACACCTTGTTTCATAGCCTCCCCAAGTAGGTACTCAATTAAATGAAGGGGCAATCTTTTTTTTTTTTTATTTGAGAGAAAGAAAAAAGACACATATAAGAAAGACGAAAAGCAGCAGAGACAAACGACTACAGTAAATACACAACAGTAACATTACAGGTTTACAAAACAGGATGATGGAAACTTGACTATGGTTGCAATATTGCGTATCGTTATCTTCAAAATAGTTGTTTAAAGGGGCAATCTTGAAATCCCTTTGAACTAACTATAGCCATTTACTCCCTGCTTTCTCAACAGAGGCGATACTGCCCCCAAGTGGAGGAATTTGGGTTTGGGGTATGAAAAAAATTTCCAATAGTATTTAGTCAAAAATGCCGGGGGGCGGGGGGGAGGGGGGGTTCTCAACTAAAAAAAAAAAAAAAACCAATCAGGAGTTATATATTGGGGGAAAAGGTATATCATTCAATTAGAAAGACCATTTGCAAAGTTATCCTTGGACTGCTCTGAAAGTCACAAAGGCTTGGATGATACCCTGGGTCTGTCTACCAGTGAGGGCTGCTGCCATCTGTAGGCCAAAGAATACTAGCAGTTAGCAGCTCTAGAAATTTAATAAGCATGTAATCATGGCTTAGAGACTAGTTTGAGCGGAGCTAGACTGCTGGTGGGGGTCAACACACATTACCCTTATTGGAAAAACCTTAGGTTAGTAAATTTCCCAACATCACTTTCTTACCTTTTCTCCTTTTTAGTTTTTACCTCCAGACACAAATCCCAACTAGAAGGTATAGGGTAAGGGAAAACATTGAGATCATTCATACCGACCAGTCTCCTAGGATAGAGAGCAAACTGGAAAAAGTCAGAGGAATAAACAGATGTTATATACAACTCAATAACATGTCATTATATTACAACTAGTAAAAGAGAGACATTTCTAAAATTTGGCTATTGCTCAATTACAAGTGTAAAATTTGCATCAACTATTATCTTAGAGATGTGTTTCTAAGTGCAATCTTTTTTATTACCTTAGTCTAAACCAAGAGGCAATTGATGAAAACATTCTGAGGAAAATCTTTCATAAAGCTGTCATAGTCTCTAACAAAAGGGTTATAAATTTGTTACTAGGCAATGTTCATTTTCATTTTATTTTCTTTAGAGAGAAAGTTAGAATTTTTCCTAAGAATAGGCAAAGTTAGTTTCCTTGTAGCATAAATATACCATGAAAACATTGAACTGATGGATCAATATTAAATTTAAAAATTTATTTCAAAACACCCCTTTGTGTGGTATGAACCCTTGTCATAACCCTTCTCTATTTGTTGCTTGTACTCACCCACAGTTATAGTGGGGTCAGGGAGTAGCAGGAGTTACCCAGAAATGAATGACCAGAGTTTACCATGTATATTTCCACCCTCATTATGTAAGCTGTCCTGAATCCTTCAGCTCTGCCAGTGGGATGGCTACATTTTTGCCACATGATCCCCAAGCAGACATAAGAGCAGTATTTTCAAAGAATGGTAGGCAGAAAAATGTCCCCCTAAAAGTCTATGTCTTAATCTTTGGAAATGATATATATGTTACTTAGGTGGGAAAAAAGAGCACTGATTAAATTTGAATATAAGATTAGGGTTGCTAAAATTAAATAAAGATGCTATTGTGGTTTATCACTCAGGGTCCACAGCCATTACAAGTTTCCTTAAAAATGAAAACAAGGATTCAGAAAAGGGATAACCCAAGGGATGGCAGCATGAGAGACTGCACCTGGAAGTGCTTGGTTTGAAGATGGAGAACAAATTCAGGAGCCAAGAAATGTGGACGGCCTGCAAAGCTGTAAAAAGCAAGGAGCAAATCCTCCCCTACAGCTGTCTGCTGTGTACTTGGTACACAGTGTCTTGTAAATTCTTTCTCTGTATTTTAGGTTCCATATTCCTACTTTGACTGCATTTTCAATATGTTATTTTTAGTGCCCTATAACGCTGAATGCCTTTGTTTTTGTTTGTTTGTTTGGTACCAGGGATTGAACTCACAACCTCGCGCCTGCCTGGCAGGCACTTAGGAATGCTGATCGTCTTTGGATGATGCCATATGTCACATTACCAATGGATATGAAGATCATGTGTTTCTCACCTCCCCAGTTTCTTGTCTGAAATGTGTGTATTATGGTCATATGCACTGCTTTGGGCAATTTCATATCTATCAGTCAGGTGATTCATGAACACCTCAATAGTGGGACTGGCTGAAATTCTGCTAGCAGAATAGTCAAACCAATAACCACAATGATAGGAGACTTAGATGCAAGCCATTGGCCACCCAGTGCCCGACTGTCTCAAGGAATAACCTGGCATTGGCAGCTCAGTATTGTTTTATATTCCTGCAAGTCAGACAGAGGCAACTGTAGTTCCGTCAATCAGGGTAAAAGTCTATCCAACTAGACTCATAAATTTGTTTCCATGTCTGTCATTTTCAGCTTTCTTTTTTCCCACTGTGCTCATTATCCTACTTCTAGAATGGCTGCTAAAGAAAACAGGCTGACTCATGCCACTTCCTTGTTCAATGCTTTTTTTATATTGGACGCTTTCTGGTGTAAAGTATAAAAATTTCCTGTCTGTAGCCTCTGCCTTGTGTCTATTCATGTGTCTCCATGCCAGACTTTCTTCTCTCTGATTTTTCACTCCTTTTCTATCCATTTCTGAGTAGATGATGAAAACAGTTCTCACTAATGTGGAATCTATATATTCCTAATTGCCATGGTCTGAATGTGAAGTACAAATTTATATATAATATATATATATACAATATATTATATATGAGATTTATATAAGAAATAAATATTCATAAAACTTTAAAAATGAACTGTATGTAAGTACTATAGATGAATTATATGTAAGACATACATACTTATATATGTAAAATATATACATATGTTACTTTGTTTTGCTTTTTGTGCTACTAGGGATTGAACTTAAGGCTTTGAAGATGCTAGGCAAGCACTCTACCACTGAAATATATCCCCAGTTCTCCAAATTCTTATTTTGAAACTTAGCACCAACATGATTGTATTAAGGTTGGGCTTTAACAGGTGATTAAGTGGTTTTTGTGGAGCCCTTGTGAATGGAATCAGGACCTGTATGAAAGCTTCTGCCTGTGAGAACAGGGCTAGTCCCTTTTTGCTTTTGCTTTTTGTCATGTGAAGGGACCATTTTGGAAGCAGGAAACAGGCTCTCACAAAACACCAAATCTGCCAGTTCCTTAATGCTCAATTTCCCAGATCTGGAACTATGAGAAAAGATAAATTTCTATTCTTTATTAAGTTACTCAGCTTGTAGTGTTTCATTATAGTGGCACAAATGGACTGAGACATTAATTCAGACCATTTCTTCTTCACTGTGCCACACTGCTCTAATGTCCAGCAATGTAATTGCTTGGTGGTGGTGTTCTGTAGAATTTCTCCATGGTTTGTATCTATTTGGACTTTGGTATAATACAGGAAGTGAGTGTCAATACAGTTCAGAGGCGAAGCTCTAAATGAATATTATCCATTCCTTGTGAGTACAAACTGTTCCTCACTTTATTTATAACTAGAAAATTATTTTAAAAATGCATTTGTGGAATAAAGGACCTTTACCATGTTCCTGAAGTACTGATTTGCACAAGTAGTGACATTGTGCCTGAGTCAGAAGCTGCCACTTGGGTGCTACTTGACAGAGTCCAAAATAATCTGTAGTATTTCTCTAGTGTCTCCAGGGGCAACAATAGCAAATTAAATGGAGATGTGGTGCACACTCACTATCTCTGCATTTCTTAGGTCTTTTAGTGATAGAATACATTTTTGCCATTTACCCAAGACCAAAGCATAGCTTTCTTGGATAGAGTTGAAGGAAAGAATAGTTTCAGAAGATTTAATTTGGCTTTCTTGACTAAGGGTTTTCTACTCTGTAAACCACGATCTCACTACAAACCCCCTCCAATTGTAAAGTACACCAATTCCAATTGCATGCTCAAGAATTGACGAAATGACCACTGGGTGGTTGTGCACATGCAGTGAACTTTCAGTGAGTGATATTGTCAACAAAACTCCATTCATTACTTGGCTCTTAGGCTCCCGTTTGAAAGAAAACAGAAGGATGACACTATAATGCTTTAGATCTGTGCGTACCAACATCAACTCATATCCTATGTGCATTATTTTTTAAAAAATTGTATAAATGAAAATAGTGAGGGATCTAAAAAAGAACGGTAAAGAAGTTTTCTTTCTTTTTGAAGTCCCATCCTGTAGACCAACTGCATTCTCAGCATCTCCACATCTAATAGACATTTCAAAATTAGCTTGTCTCTAACTATTTTCATTTTATCTTCGGAAACCCAAATCCTGAAATATTCCTATATGAGCTAGAGGCAATTAATTCTTTCTGTTACTCATGCAGTAAAATAATTTGCTTTATTCTTGATACCTCTCTTTTTTTTCCCTCGTGTTTCATGTTCAATCCATAATTGTCTACTTCGGTATATGTCTAGATTTGTAGCACTTGTCAATCCTTCCTACCAATCACTACCATCTTTTGCCTGATTATTACAATGACCTCCTCATATATCTTCCTGCTTTCAGGCTTATCCTCTTAAAACTGATTCTCAATATAACATCATGGGCAAGCATTTAAAAATGAGATTATGCCACATCTCTGTTCAAAATACTCCCAAAATACCTGCTTATTATCAAGAAGATTAAACGTTGGAGCTTTAAAATTGCCCACAAATCCCAACATAAATCTACTTCCTCTCTCTTTTATCTTTTATTATTATTCTTAGGTAATTTGGATACATTGGCCCCTTGGCCGTTTCTCAGTATTGTTAGGCATTGCTTATGTCAGAAAACTTGCACTACCTTTTCCTCTGATTAGTATGCAAGCCAGTTGGCATTTATCTGCTTAGTTTACTATGTTTCTTTCTTCAAATGCATGCTTGAAGTGTTATTCCATAGTATCATTTTAAAAACTGCACCTTCACCATAGGCAGTTTTTTCCTACCTTGTTTTATTTTGTTCCATAGAACTTAGCACCTTACAAAATACTTATTTATTTATTTATTTTAATTAATTAAGTTTATTGGTACCTTTTAGATATACCTAATAATCACATTCAACATAGGAAATTTGTACGTGTACATGATGTATCTTGATCCTTGTTTCCTTCAATCCCTCTTCCCTTCCTTATTTACGAAAGCTTGGCTTCTATTTTTTCCATCTTTTCTCATTGTCGTTTTCCCCTCTTTCCTTCCCCCTTCCCTATTCCCTAATTATCCTTCCAATTTGAACATTTTCTTCCTATTTCACAATATCTAACTATACAGTTTGGTCCTCTTTTACACTTTCAGTATCTATCTATCTATCTATCTATCTATCTGTCTATCTTTGTCTCTGAAATGTAGGCAAGTCTTCTCCCAGACTCTTACCAATTTTACAACTCAAGAATGTCTTCTTCAAAGATCTGGGAGCCAAACCTTTGAAATGCAAACATTTCAATCTCTATGGAAAAATGAGTCCATGGCTCTTTTCAAAGTAGGAACGTGTTATGTCTTGTATCTAGAGGTCCCCCAACAGCCTTGTGCATTCCTAGGTGGGGATTTTCAGAGGCCGCTGAATCTAGAGTGTGTGATGCTGGCGTTAAGTATGTGATACTGGGATCAAAATTATGTGATTACTGAATTAGTCCACTGATTCTTTTGACATAGTCCTCAGAGTGCATAATGGGAAGGCCCTCCTTGGGAGTGAGTACTACCCACCCTCATAGCCTGGACAGAATAGGAGGGACGAAAAGAGAGCTCTTGGGGTCACCTGCTGCTTGCCATATTTGCTACTTCCTGCCTTCCACACCGTGACTGTTTTTCCTTCTTTGCAATGTCCTTCTTCCAA
This sequence comes from Dasyprocta punctata, assembly GCA_004363535.1. Classification (NCBI taxonomy): domain Eukaryota; kingdom Metazoa; phylum Chordata; class Mammalia; order Rodentia; family Dasyproctidae; genus Dasyprocta; species Dasyprocta punctata. Next base: position 61,121 of record RJWM01002727.1, read on the forward strand.
GCCACTGTACCTTGGAGCCAGCCATTATCGACTGAAACCTCTATAAATTATGAGCTTATATAAACTTTTTCTCCTTTAACTTTGGGTGTTAGGTATTTTGCCTCAGCAACAATAAAAATAACCAAGACAGATGCTAACACTGATAAATGGCAATTAGCAAACACAGTGATATTGCCCATACTGATATCGCCCATACTGTCCTCTAGTTCTTCTCTACTAGTTATCTCTTTCTATGTTTTGTTTAAATGGAATGAATTTCAATCTCTCTAATCTGTTGCAATAATCTTGAGTTAAAGTCTTCCTTGCTTGATTAAATTGTCCAGTAAATTATTTCTTTGACATAGGTAAGCATTTAATCTATTTTTTATCTATATTTACCTATTCACAACATTTTATATAAATTCATAATATGTGATATTTGTGCTTGGCTGCTACATTTGGCACCATGCTTTCAAGTTTTTTCTATGTTGTATCATTCATAAATATTTTATTTCCTTTTATTAACCTTTCATTCATTTCATAGATGAAATATCATGTTGACACATTCAGCAAATTTCTGTTACCATTTTTGGCTCTTCTGAAAAATGATGCATTAAGTATTCATGTACAAATTTTGTGTGAACATGTTTTTATTGTTCTGGAGTATGCACTTCAGAGTGTAATTGCTAGGTCATAATGTAGCATCACATTTAATATTTTGAGAAACTGCCAAACTATTTCCTAACGTATCTGGTTTCTTTTATATTTCCAGTAACAATGTATGAGAGTTTTAATTTTTCCACATTCCTGCCAACACTTGTCATTATCTGTATTTTTTATCACTAATGTTCACATAGGTTTTAATTGGTATCCGCATTTCTTAATGCAGCTAAATTTTAACTGGTAATTGCATTTCTTAATGACTGGTGATATTAAGTGATTTTTTATGATTTTAAGTTCTTTGGGAAAATATTTGTTCAAATTTTGTACAAGGATATAAATTTAAAATGATTTTGTGTTAGTTTTTCAAGTTTTGAGCAGATTGGCAGCACCATATTTCAGTTATTCATCTGTGCAATTATATACAAACAAAAACGAATTATTTAAGTCAGGGAAATAGAAACCTTTTAAAATTGATTATGATATTTATTTTAAGATCTCTGTTAGATTTTGTGGATATAAAACATTAAACCATGAACCACATTTTGCAAATTGAAATGATTCCTTAAAATATGCATAAAGTTAAGAGCAAATATTCACTTTCTTGGTTACATAGTGTTATATGTTTTACCTTCATTCTTATTTCAGTTATGTCTCACTACAGAAAATAAAATAGATGAGTTTACATTTGTAAAATTATACTAATAAAGGAAAATTTTATGTACATTCTGAAGTATTCTTTTCCTCAAAGAAAAAAACTATTCAAATGTTAATTTAAGATATTTTTCCATCTAATTTAAATATTTGACTAACACTAAGATTTTACAAAGTAGTTACAAATTATAGATGAAAAAATCCTGTATTTGAATATTCAAATACCATAATCATAAATACAAGTCAAAGTTTTCCAGTAAAACTGAACCAATCTTACCAAAAATGTATTACTATTTCCCCTGTGTTGTAATAAAAATAGCAAAAAAATGGAAGCAGCAAATCTAAATGTGCAGCATAATAGTTTCATGAATGTGGGCAAGAAAGGAGAAAGAAGTTTTTGAAAACATAAAATATTAATAGTACTAAACATGATAATATAAGGAATACAAAGTACAGAGGAAAACAGAAAATTTTCCTGGTAGTAAGATAGATAGATGATAGATAGATAGCTTTAATTTGGTATAAGAAATTGAATTGATCTGTGTCTGATGTATACGTTGGGAAATGTTCTAAGATAATACAAAAGAGCAAATTAGTGAAAACTAAAATTTTTTGAAAATGCGGAGAAGGAAGCCATTACTTTCCTGTGGAAATTAGATAAGTCCAATTAAACAGATTCCCAGCCAGCTAGCTCATCCTTATCATTTGCTTTACACACGAAACTGCACATATGCAAGCCCGATAAACATTAAATCTGGGAATATTTTTTCTGCTGATGCATAATAACTTTTCACTGATTTCTTCATGCTTTGTGAGGCTTAGATGACAAGATCATGAATCTTTTTAAATTAATAGCCAGACATGATTAATTGCTTTTGAAGCTGGAAGGAGTTTTTAAATTTTTTTCATAGGAATAAATAATTTAATCCTATAGCACTAATATTTTAAAACTGTTACTTCTTTTTCCTGTCAACAAATGGGACACAGAGTTAACCTTGATGAGATTTTCAAATAAAAAATCAGTGCAAATGTTGTCTCTTTAAATATCTGCACTATTCAGAATGCCTGTCTTTCTTCTCATAAATACTCCTACATAATTAATATCTCTTGAAAGTGCTTGTATGAGTTTATTTTGTTGCATATTAAATATTTTATTGCTAAAAGTTCATAAGTAAATTGTAAATGAATGAGTTTAAAACAATATATACTGTATTTAATATTACAGAGGAAGAATCTGTGATTCTACAAAAAAGAAAATTAAAAGGAAATTTATTAATCTGATTAAACTTTTATTTTTCCAAGTGTTTTGCATAAAAGGAACATTTAACACCATAATGGTCAATTATCAAGAGAAATAGGTTGAATTGCTTAAATATATATAGAATCTATATCTTCCAATAAAGTTATATGGATCATAAATAACTTGAACACCTTTAATGAATTGTAAATGATAAAATACTGGAAATATTTAATGTACACTATTTGATGAGTTTGGATATAGGTATGCATCTAATCCAGAAATAAATATATCCATCATCTTCAGAAGTTCCCTCATTCCTCCATACAGTTATGTGAGAACACTTTTTTTCTTTGAGATAATAAAAGAAAATAATTTTGAATATAAAATACTCTGGGAAAATAATTAAAACTATAATTCAGTTTAAAAAATGTTAATTGTTTTTCTTGTAAAACATTTATTCCATTTGGTCTTAATGTGCATAAAGTGATTAGAAAAGTAAGCGATAAATTTATAATATGAAAGCTACTTTAAACGTGATAAATTCAGTTTGCATACCAAAAATAATCTGATTGAGTTTGGCAAAAGTAATTAATCCACTAGAATATAATTTATCTTCAGTTTTGTAACCAACATAATGATTTACGTGGCCTAAACAACATTCAAAATTAAGGATCATCATTTAAAAATATTTCTTAAAATTTGTCCTGTTTGTCACTTTTCCCGTTTCAAATTGTGTTTCCTCTTCCAGTCAAAGTGTAAAATCCGACAATAATACAGTATTAGTTCCTGACATTTATTAAATTATAAATAAAGAGTAAAATAATGTATAACTTAAAGAAAGAGGAATACAGTTCTATTCTAAAATGGAGGAAGAACTTGAGCTGGAGGGAGGCGTCAGAGGGGAGGGAACGGGACGCAGACGATGCGTCCTGTACATGGAGCAGCTCCCCATGAGCAATGGAATCATCTGCAGGGCAAACATACCAATAAAAATTAAAATTACAAAAGACTTTAGAATTTTAATAGGCTAATGTTCATTAATATTCTCTAAAAGTAAGACATACAATGCTATGATTCCCCAATTTTTTAAACAAATGCCTACTAAAGAACAAGTAAACTATATTATAAATATTCAAAGGGCTAGCAAAGGGACACAGATAATTTATCTACAGTATTCTAACTTTTATAGGTAATATAGATGCAGTTTCTCCTACTAGCGATTCATTAGTTATGTAAAATGATCATGTGACATTGTTTATTTTCATGGAAATATCTAAAGAAATTTGAAGTATAGTTTCAACTGTCAAGAGTGTGGAAGGTTTAATGGTAAACACTGCTTTATTGCCAAACCTAATTCTTATCATACAATACCTCTAAAAATCTACCCTCATCATGACGTTTTATTGACAAAGTGTTATATATATCCTTCCATCTTTTTTTCCTACCAGAATTACCTATTTCATTACTATATACACAATGTAAAGGCAGCGCCTACAGTCTGGTACAGTAGTTGTCCAACTGTTGTTAAACAAATGAATGTATTCATTAAAGCATTGTGGTTTGTAAAAATTTAAATAAAAGAAAAATAAACATTCTAAAGTTAGACATATAAAAGTCTAAATAGTACTAACAGGTGTGTTTTTCTAAAGGGCACTATCTACTTATTTAGAGCTTTATCAATACTTTAGTGAAAAAAGAAATCAAGCAGGTAAGTACTGGCTACATCAAAATACACATGCCTTCGTGGAAAAGTTTCATATGAGTATCACTCCATGCACATTATTCTGTGAGAATATGACCATTTTCAAGATGGGTACACTCACTTTTTTTTTTAATGCAACAGTTCAAGACCCAGTTCTTAAAGTCAACCTGAAAATGTGAAATTGCTGAGCTTGTTGTATTTGCCATTATTGGAACTTCCTTGACTGCAAAAGTTTAATATACACAATGTCAAGGCCTTTTTTTAAAGTAAGAAGATAGGGTATTTCCAAGTTAGTAATAACAATTAATAATAATTGTCTAAAAAAGAGAAAAAAAGTTTTTTTAAAAAATGCAATAATATTACAAGTTTGTAAGTATACTTAGAAGAAATCTTCAAGTGGCAATTTTTGATTCAACAATGCTTTTATGAACAGCAACTTGAGTGCTAGGCAAAAACACTAATCATCCAGTAAGTGGTCCTGCCACAATGTTATTTTAATTTTTAGTTTTTAAGTAGGAAAATGTTCAATGTTCAAAATGTTGATTTATACTCTTGCTTTTCAATATTATCATTTTGTCATTAAACTAGATAAATATTAAGGAATAATAATTTAGTTTTTAATATTTTTAAATTACTTCTGTCATTTTAGTCACTCACTTGAAATTAAATTTGATCGTCATTTGAAAAAGTTTAGTGAAATCAAGAAGCATTACATATTCTGTTCCATGCTCCATCCTGACATGTATTCCACTTGAATTACATTAAAATAAAATTGCTTTGCATTTTTATTTAGAGTAAATGATCATATTCTTTTTTTGTTAGGGGAACAAATTACAAACTCGATGAAATAGTGCCTTTGTTTTCAAATTGATAAAGTAAAACAAAATTTGTTAATGTTAGCATAGCCATCTATTCTTCATTCATATTGGAACAATTTTGTCAGGGACAGAAAGGCCTAAAATAAATTAATTTATGTAACTGAAAATATTTGGACATCATCTTACAAAACATGTTGGATTTATAAAATAAGTATCACAAAAATAAATGTGACATAGCAATTTCAATTCTACTTGCATGCTCAACAGAATGTATACATGTATTCTCAAAGTAAAACACTAAAATATTTATGACAGCACTACTTCTGACAGCTCAAACTGGAAATTACAAATATATAAATATTAGAATCAGTAAATTTGGCATACACACACCGTAGAATTCTACAGAGATGTAAGAATGGATCAACTAGAGTGACACATCTAAGTGAGTTCTAAAAATTAATGGTGAGATAAACCAAGCAAACAAAACTGACAAAATTAACTAACAGAGGCCAGTGAGTAAAAGATGAAATTTATATTGTTCTTTTAATTTTCTATCTCTTGATTTGGTTCTTGTACATAAATGGGCTCAATGAGCACAAGTTTAGCAAACTTGTCCATATTTTTATGCACTTCTGAACATATTCAACTAATAGTATTTTTAAATTGTTGATGAATTTCATAAGCAAAATAATTGTTCTTAGTAAATATTCATAAACTTTAATGTACTCTGTAGACACATAATTATAATGTCAAGTGTCTGCTATTTTTCTAGAAGATAACGTCTTATTTTTAAATTATCTATAATTATCTTAAAAATTACATGACACTTAATAAATTTTAAAGCTTCTAATACTTACTTGAACCTCTTCTATATATCATAATATACTTACTTTAAAGAAACTATTTTCCCAAGTTGTTGTTTTAGGGATTGGAAAAGATGACTGCATTTTTGCTTTTATGGGGAAGATGGCTGTGGTTACGTTTGTCTTCTGATGTGAAGTTTAGGGAACAGGAGCAAAATTTGTCCAAGTGTTTTTGCTTGCACACTGAATTGTTTCCAAACAGAAGCATTCATGAACTCAGGAATTACTGTACTTGGGACTGATTTTATGGTACCTATGCTTAGGCACATAAGATTAGCATGTCAATACAATTTTTATCAATACTTGTTTTTTATTCCAAAGTAGTAAAAAAATTATTCGAGTAGCTACATAAGAAAAGTACAAAGAATTTTAAGTCTTTCGTATGTCTATAGTGATGATAAACTTTCAAGTAAAACAGTTTAAATATTTCCCAGAAATATCAAAATACAATCATTAAGAGGTATAATAAATTCGGCTCTCACTTTTATTTAGAATATACATAAAGTCTAATATTTTAAACTTAGATATAAACACTGTGTAGTGATTATTTACCAAAACTGACTTAACTGGCCTTTATTGACTACTTACAATTTGCCAAACATAAGGATGCTGAAAATAGCCAAATTCTACTTAAGGAATATGTAGCAAAGTAGAACAAAGTAACAATGTAAATAATCAAAACATTTAATAAGTATAATTGCTATAAAATAATTATTAAAAGAGTTACTGCAGCATTTTGACTGAATTGTCAAAGAATTCTTGTGCCATGAGTAAAGGTTTGAGTTGAGGTTTTAATGATAGAAGGAAACAGCAGTGAGAAAGTTAGGAGAAGTAATAGATGCAGAGGAGAGAAGCAAGACGAAGGCCTGAAGTTGGCGCAAACTTGGGTAAGTACATGGGAAGGGAAACCAGTGGCGAGATCATAGGCACTGAAGGAAAGAGTGGACCCAAGTCAGTTGTCCTTGGCCTAAGCACCTGATTTTTCTTCTCTTTAGTGCTTAGCGTGGGTTTAATCTGAGAGCAGTGTGTTTCAAACCTCTTAGTACCTCACAATGAGGAATAAATTTCAACATATGAGGCCCCTCCCATAGCAGAAGAGCCAAATGGAAAAAGTGAGACCAGAGTAAGGTGCGTTCTATGCAGCTAAACAGTGACCTTTACTTACACTGGGGTAATGGCAATGGGGAAGAGGGAGGCTGGTTTTGAATGTATTTCAGAATTTGAAAGATTAATGATAGAATTTCTGCTTTAAAAAATTCATAGCTCCCTTTTTAACTTGTATGATTTTCATTTCATTAACAATGTCAATTTTTGTTTCTTTTTGTTCTTTCACTTGTCATAGGATTTAGAGAGTCAGTGTAGACATTAGTTCTCAGCAGTATCTCTAACATTATATACAAACAGACAAATTCATACAGACATACGTAATTTTTGAAGTGAGCTAAATATTAATTACTTTCAGTAACAGGAGGCCTGTGACCGAAAACAAATCAGAAACCATTCAGATTATTTTCCTAGTATTTCATGTATGCTTTTCCATGACCTGTCTCTTTGCCTTCATCTTCCATTAGTTGATAGTTTACATTTTAGTAAAACTGAGCTGTATTTTATTTAAATATACTATGGCACTTCTTTCTTCAATATCTTTGCTCACACCATATTCTTTCCTTTTTCGCATTGTTGACTGGAGACTTTCCTCATATCTTAAAATATGGATAAGACACCAACTACTCCACAGTATAGTCAACTTCCTAAACTAAGACAAATTTTCTCTTTTGTATTCCCAAAATTCATTGAAAGAACACTGTGTTTTAAACTTTTCAAATTTGTGTCCTTTGTGGAGAAAAATGCTTAATTTGTGATATATTCTAAGTGACGGTGTGTATTATTCTTTTCTCCTAAACAATAAAACTTTCTCTTGTATTATTTACTGTTCATATATGACATGCTTAACATAGATGCCTTGTCATTTTTGTCTAGCCCTTCAATTTTTACCTTATAAGAAAGTCCTGTATGTCTCCTTAATAAGTTCAGTTCATAAGTTTTTACACTAAATAAAAGACCAAGAAACTCTGCTTTTAATTTGTGATTAAGACCTTTAAAATTAGTTTTAATTTAAGACCTCTAAAAATTAGTTTTCCTATAAATCTGGTTACATCTCCCCTTTGGTCTGTCACTGTGATTTCTGAATATGATTTTCAATGCAAAAATGTAAACACAAACTTATCTAATATAATTTGCATCTCATAGCATGTATTTTATTTTTAAAATTTATTTATTAATTAATTCATTTATTTTTAGTTTGCTAAGACAAGCTTTGCTGTGCAGTTCTGGCTGGCCTTCAACTCTGTATGCAGCCCAGATTGGCCTAACCCCCAGGAATCCTTTTGTTTCAACCTCCCACATGCTGGGATTACAGGTATGCGCCACCGCATCCCACTCTTGTATAGCATAAATTTTTAAAACTTTTAAAAGTATTGCAACTGCTTTATAGGACAGAGAAAGGACCATGAAATAAAGTCTCTTAAAGTGCTATGAATTTAATATGACCACCATGATATAATATTGTACTTTATGTTAGGATATCTTTAATTTGTTTACAAACATAGTTTCTATCCTTTTATTTTATTACTTAAAGCTCTAATCAAAATTTCCTTTTGCTGTAAATTCTTCATAACTTTTACTTTTAGCAAAGGCAGTATTTTATGTAAACAAACTATTACATATGTAAGAATTCTTTTATTAGTGATTTATTGCATTTTTTATATTGGAGTAATTTCATTAAATAAGATCCTTTGATACTGGTATTACTAAATCAAAGCTACCGAACAAAAAATTGGATTTTGATACTGATTGTCTAATATATTTTCAATACAGTTATAAGGATACAAAGTCAACAGAGAAAGATAAAATCACATTGTAGCATACTCTTCAATATAAGTTTTATTTATTATGTCTTGCTTAATGGATGCATATAAAATGCCTTACTTTGTATAAACTTGATTATGACTAAGGTTAATTTTTTTAGAGTAAACATTTAGATATGCATCACATTTCTTCTTTTCTTGTCTTTTTCCACTTTACCCATATTTTATTATATATTTTCCTAAGTTTTGTAAAATATTTAGAAAAAAGCAATTATTTCTGTCATATAATGTTTTAAAACTAGCTACCATTTACTGAACACTAACTATGACTATTCTGTGTCACAAAAACACTGCACCAAGAGGTTAATTCTCAAAATACATTATGACAGAGATGTTATCATTACCCTCATTTGCAGATAAGAAACAGAAATATGAAACAGGTAACTTTCAGTAGGAAAAGTCAGTCTTTGAAATCAAATTCTTACAACTTTCCCAGAAAAATCTAACACCTCACAAGTGATATATTTTGTTTTGAGTGTATCTTTGTGCATAGAGATTTAAAACTCTACATATATAAAATGACATTGTGCTTAGTTCCTATTTTTAGCCCTTAATTAAAAGAGAAATCTATTAATACTTTGTTATTTGGCAATGTAAAATGTATAGAACAGTTATACTCAGTGTGATCAAAACATATAATGAATGTTTAAATTTTGAAAATTATAGTAAAAAATTATCATTGAGCTCTCAAAATTCTTCCCTCCTCCAAAACAATTATCACCTCGTTCTTGCCACATTCTGAAGCAGTTCTAGAAGATCACGTTCACCTCTTTAGTTGGACATCCTAAAATATGTCCTGTCTTATGCCCTGAAGTGATTTACTTTTCATAGTCATTTTAACTTTGGGTAAAACCCAGATATCATAGGGTACCAAATCTGGTAAATAAGGTGGATGAAAATACACTATCATGTTTTTATTTAACAGAATTGCTGTAAACGTTTTGAATGGATTCAGTACATTGACGGAGTGATGCAAAGACACGTTCAAAAGAGGACATTTAGAACTGCCTCCAAAAGTGGCAAGAATGATGGTACTTTGAAGGAGGATAAAAGGTAATGTAACAACTTTTACTGCAATAAATTTTAATTTAACATTTACTTACTTTTTTGATCAGGACAAGTATGTTGCATTTGCATCTATTTGCAACCAAATCTTACAAATTTCTGGAAGTATGTACCCAGAAGATAAGCACTTATCCCTTAATTGTGTATCATGTCAGTTATTGCAGTTACCTAATCTGCAATAACAATAGTAACTATAGAACTGGAAATGAAAATGCTACAATTGTGTACTATGTCTCTGAATTATTGTACTTTGATATTCGATATTAACCTACAGTGTCAAACAAATAAGTATTACAGCTTAAATACGAGGTACTTTTAAGGATGTGTTGTGGGATAATAGAATCTTAAATGTGTGTAGTACTGGACTGTGTTTGTAATTCTATGTGCAAGAATAAAGTATTGCTTTATTTCTCTTGACAGTATTTCTTAAACCAAACAATCAATGTAAGTCTTAATTCTGGTATGTAAATAGAATATTTAATAATAAGCCCACTTGAGCTCAGTAACAGTGATTTAAGAAAAAAAAACGATAGGGTTCTAGCTCAGAAAGACTGTACAAATCCAAGATCTGTCACTGTATGACTTCAGGCAAGTGCAAACATGTTTCCTTATGCTTGATACAGCAATAATTGTAGCATCAACCCTCTCTGAGTTGTATTTTGAAGGCTAAATGTGATATTTAATGCAATAAGAAAGCAAGTTAAATATCAAATGTTCAATAAATGTGAGTCATCGATATAAAATAAGATCAGATATCAATAGTAATTTCATGCCTTTAATTGATAACTGCTTAGTAGAAATACAGGGCTTTTTGAGTTTTCTTAGAGCCTCTACATTAAATCCCTCGGGTCTTCTTCACTTGAGTGGATCTGCATACCAATAAATTAGGCCGCTGTGAAAAATACACACTTGACCTGGTTGCCAGTGAACTATAGCTTGTTTCAATTGGGAGAATATTTGTTCCCCTCCCATTAACTGTTTTTCAGTTAAATCAAAACTGAAAACATAATTATTTCAGTTTATTTTCCAGATTGCTGAACGTGATGACTTCATTTATTATTAAAAACAGCAGCTGGTAACATCTCGGAACATGCAAATCAGTTAACTCATTACTATTAGGTTCTCTTCTCTTTTTTCAAAAGGGCTATGAGCATTCTTATTGATCTAAAACGGAATTATGTTCAGGACATGGAGTAATCAGCAAACCGTTTTTCAATAATAAGTGGATTGTGCACTGTGGAAAGATATACAGGATTTTGACCAGATGGGATAAAAACTTACACTATATATTATAAGAAACAAGAGTTTTGTATATATTTAATTTAAATCCAAAGCTTTTCAAAAAATGGTACATTATTTGAATGGCAATTTGCTTCTCTCTGGCATCTGAATTAATTGCATCATAATAATAACTAAGGCCAAGTATGACCAAAATTTCTAAGAAAAAATCCCAGGGAAATGTGTGTTTTATTTTTAGTATTGACTACTGTGTGAAATATGAGACTGGTAAGTTTTGAAAGTTTAGTTATGAAACCATTTTATGTTAGTTACTGATCTTAATATAAACATTCTCACACATAATTAATGTACTTTTAACAAAGATCCTACCATGTCCTTATTAGAAGTTTTACTAAGTCAATAGTGACAGAATTTATATTGCCACCAGGAGAAACAATTATTTCGTATTTTTCATTTTCCATGATAAAGAATCCTGAAAGTAGTAAGTAGAGTTTCCTTCCTACTATGGAAGAAATAAATAGTCTAGAAAAATTTTGAGTTTTTCCATTTATCTTTTATCTTTTGTTTACAGCATTATAACACTCAACTATTTCTAAGCATGTTCTTAATGCAAAAATCATAATATTTTCCCGAGATTTTTATGAATGTTAATTGAATCTTAATTCCATAAGTGTCTTATAATAACAAAGAATATGACTAGTATTAAAGGCTAAACTTCTTTTCTAGTCTATGTCAATTATTTGATACAGATTTCATTTTTCACTGGTATCCTGGTGCTCATGTTTCCAAAGATCATTTTTAAAAATGATCTTTTTCATTCTATGTGATACTTCAAAGAATAAATCATCAGTATCACATTTATTTTGTTGTCTTTAAGATAAAATTTACCAATCAAGATTTACCCATCATGAATAATTATGTATCTCAAACATATGCTAATAAAAATGGAGAAAAAAGTAAAATGGTAAAAAACAATAAATAAAAATCACATGTAAGTATTTTAAAAGTAGGAAGCTGAACTTGCCATTTGGACAGTTAAATGAGAATTCTAGTGGTCAAAATATTTAAAATGAAAGCTGACCAAATTTCAAAGACATTGATTATAAGAATTACTCAATTTCCATTTAAGTTCATGTATGCACTTGACTACTCATGTTTCTATTTTCCCCAACTATTTCAAACTAAACAATCTTGTGTTATTTTTACAATATTCTTTGAGAATAAAATGAATTTACTTGAAAGTGATAGAAATGTATTGAGTACTGGAGCTCTTTCTCTGTTTCCCTATTTCATTGTCTGTTTCTTTTTCTTTCTTTCTCTTTCTTTCTTTCTCTTTCTTTCTTTCTTTTTCTTTCTTTCTTTCTTTCTCTTTCTTTCTTTCTCTCTCTCTCTCTCTCTCTCTCTCTCTTTCTTTCTTTCTTTCTTTCTTTCTTTCTTTCTTTCTTTCTTTCTTTCTCTCTTTCTGTCTCTCTTTCTTTCTTTCTTTCTTTTCTGTGACACTGAGGATTGAAACCAGGCCCTTTCATGGTGCTACATTCCTAACCCTTTCTACCTTTTATTTTGAGACTATCTTGCTAAGTTGGTAAATTACTTGAGCTGGACTTGAATTTGCATTACTCCTGCCTCAACCTCTCAGAATCTACTGTTAAATTTTTGAGGAACCTCTACACTGCAACAGCAGCTGCACCATTTTACATGCCTGCAAAATGTACACAAGGGTTCTAATTTCTTAACATTCTTAGCTTTTGTTTATAGATGACAGTCATTCAAGAGGCACGAGATTGTATGTTATTGTGGTTTTGATTTGCATTTCCCCTATTACTACTATTGTTGAGTATCATTTAATGATGTTCACCATTTGGTTACATGTAAGTTTACTTCAAATAATATCCAATATCCATTTTAAGGAGTTATTTCGATGTTTTACAATGAAGTTCTGTGATGTTTCAGATTGTATACAATTTCTGGTATAATTGTGCTAAAGATTTTTTGGGTATATGTGCGTTGAAGTAGAATTGCTGTAAAGTGTTCAGTGTCACAATACAATACTGTATTGACTTTTGTGAAATGATCTATCTATTCACCTCCTATTTACCGAAAATGTATTGCACCAAGTATTCTTTTAGATTTTTGAAATATATTAGAGAAGAAAAGTGAGAGTAGTAACTTCATGTAATTAGCATATTAGGTGGAGAACATGGCTACCACACATAGTAAGTAAATTGCATAGTGTGTCATGAAATAATAAGTTTTGTAAAGAAAAGAAAACTATAGTTAGTTTAGGGCTGCCAAACAGGGGCAGGAGGCAATGTAAGGTGCAAGACTTGAAGGAGATAAAGGAGCTGTTCGGGCAGATATTTATGGAATAACAGTGAAGTAGAGGAAACAGCATGAAGTATGTTACATAAATAATGCATTTGTAGCTGAAGGAGTCATAAGCAGGAGATTAAATCAAGCAAATGAGGGAATCTACAATGGCACAGGTCATACAGATATGTTTGGGTAATTATACAGTTTGTCTTACTGTGCATGAAATAGAGTTTTGAATAGATGAGAGAAACATTTCTGAATTATGCCTTGAAGAAAACATAATGGAACAGCAAGCATAGAGATAGGGAGACCGGTAAGATGACTCTTGGAAGAATTCAGATGAGAGTTAATGGTGCTTTGAGCTGAGGTTGTAACCCTGGATTTTGTAGGAATGGACTGGATTTTTGAACATCTGAAAGATATACACAAAAAATATTTTCTAAGAGCATATATGTAGTGTGTTAAGATAAAGAGAAAGCAAAATACATGTTCAAATTTTTTGACCTGAGAAACTGGAAGTTGCAATTGCCGGCACCAGAAATGTCAAGTTTTAAGCAAAAGCAGTTGTTTGAAGAAAGATCAAAAGTATAGTTTTGGATGTGTTTATGCAGGTTTAAAGTATGTCTTTGACATTCAAGGACACCTGTTAAGCATATAGTTTTATATTAATATCCAGAGTCTGAGAAAGACAAATTTTGGCTGAAATATGATATATTGGAGAAATTGGGAATACCCTGGTTAAAATTATGAAAAAAAAAAAACAATTGTAGGTTAAGACAATTATAGGCTCAAGGAACTGAGTCATTCAAACATTAAAATGTCAAGGAGTAAAAGTGACATGAGTAAGAAGGAAAAGGAATGAGAATTAGGGATATAACAAGAAAGTACCAAGAAAACTACTGACAAAACTATATCAAAGAACAATTAATTTTGTCAATTCCTACTGATAGTTCACATCAAATGAGAACTGAAAATTTGTGATTAAGGTTTAAAAATAATATATGTCATTGTAACCTTGACAACAGCACTGTCACTGGAGTAGTGAAAGTGAAGCCCTAATTGTCATGATGAAAGACGGTATAAGAAGAAAGAAATTGCAGTTTACAAGGTTAGAAATAGTATATGAGGTCTAGTACCCTATGATGAAAATAGTTATGTCACTTATCATTTTAATCTGAAACATGAGTGCTACAGTGATTTTATAGTATAGGTGAAGTTACTTACTATTTTGCACCTTAGGTTTCCCACATATAATAGGGATTACAGACATTTCTCATTTAACAACTGAGTTTCATTCCTATGACAAGATCTTTAAATAAATTGGTTGAGGAAATGTATGTCGTATAAATACTACAATATTCAGAATAAAGAATTGGTCAAAGGAAACTCTAACTTGATGACTTTGCTTTTATTTGCATAACTGTTACATGCTGTACTGCAATGTATAACAGAACATAAAACTACAGTACTGTATAGTACAATTAGCAAAAGGATTGTTGGAATTGCAACATATACCATTGAAATTTGGAAGCATTGTGTAAAAAACAAGAGACATGAAAGATCTAAAGAACAGTAAAATTATGGTAGATAAGTGCTTTTGGTAAAGAAGCAGTAGACAACAACCACATTTTTAGGTCTCAGTCCCTTCTCTAAAAATTTTATGATCTTGGATACATAGATCCTCACCTAGTTCCTGATCATCATGTTCATTTTTCTCTGTATTCTAGCATTAATAAAATTCTGTGTATATATAATTCTCATGTCATCTTATTTTTCATCCTTTTCTCCAAGTCTTATTTCTCTGTTTCAGCTTTTGATGTCCATGAATTTTACTATTTCAAGTAAATCTTCTCAACAGTTGTCTTCACTTTTTTCTCTCTGCATTTATCTTAGCAATTGATAAAGGCTGGCTTCAGTTTTTATGCCATATTCAAAGGACACTCTCCTATTTCAGTAGCCTCATTTTTCAACTTTGTGATGGATACTATAAAATCTCAATGTCACCTTAAGGAAGGATGTGAGCTATTGCAACTCCCAAGAGTGTGATTTGCAGACACCTTCAGTGATGAGTCCACTCAGGATACCTCAGTTGTAGAGAACCCATGATTCTGAACATGACTGATCAGCATGGAAAGATTAAGCCTGGTTATTATATCCATCTCAGAACAGTGCCACAGGTGTTCATCCAAAGGAAATCCTTCATAACTATGGCCCTTGCTGAATTACTTTTCAAGGTCTTCCTCCTCATTCTCCGCTGCACAGACTACATTCTTCACCAGACAGAGGTCAAGGAGAGCACATTTCTGGTAATTATTCTTCTGAGTTACTTGTACTGATATCTGTGTTTGGTGCCATAATTGAACTCTACACTTACTTAGAATGAAGACTGTCCTGATGTGCCTAGGTCATCATGGGATATTAGAAGTGGCAGACAAAAGAAGGAGAAGCTTACTGTGAAGAATTTTTATTTCACTAAAGGAGCAATGACTTTATCATATCCTCATGGAGGTTATTTAAGTTGTGTAATGAAAGAAGTAGCATTTCATATTTTCCAGCTTATCTTACAAATTAAATAATGTAACTCATAAAGTTACTCTGAGGCCTATAAATAGGTTTTAAATACACAGTGCTAGAAACAGAAGTGCACTACTGTGATAAATGTATGCTGCCAAAGGTTGCATGTGGTTAACAATGTATGGTAAACCCTTTCTAAAATGGTTTTCTTTGATATCTTTCCAAGAGTTTCCCCAAAGAATTTATAAAACAGAGACTAAAACCTTCAGCAATTTTCTAACACCTTCTTCTGATATACTAAAATCATATAAACATATAGAAGAAAATTGTTATTACATAAATCTAGAGAAGCACATAACTGTTCACTTACTTGGTGTCAGTGTTTAATTATAAATTAAATGGTAGTTAAAAATACCTCGATGATATGGTAAAATAATCTCTGACACTTTCAAGTTACGAATATCAGTTATTATGTTCTTCAGGGCATTAAGACATAAATACACAGTACTTTGTCTTCAATACAAGATGTGATTGTAATATACCATGAATGCTTATTATTTTAATATTTAAATTTTATTAGTGCATGTTTGTAGTACACAATGATTACGTTCAGTGCAGGGAATTGGAACATGCACCTAACACATCTTAACACTTTTTTTCCTTCCTCCAACTGCCTTTTATTTTATCTGCATCAGATGTATTTATTTATTTATTTATAAATCCTTATAAAGTTAGCTATCATATATTCAGATTAACAACCAGACTAAAAGACCAAAAAACATATAAAATACATAAGAAGATTATGTTAGGGCTGGGGATACAGCTCAGCAGCACAGTGCCTGCCCAGCAAGCACAAGGTCCCAAGTTCAACTCCTGGTACCAGAAATGAAAAAAAGGAAAAAAAGAAAAAAATTTATATTAAATCAAAGTATACTTTTAGAAGCATTGTCTTGCTGGATAATAATAACTTTTTTCTCTCTTTTTTCCTATTATCTGTCTTTTATTTCACAATTTATTTATATGTTGAGTTTTTCATATATGAGAAATCATGAGATATTTAAACTTGTGTGTCTGATTTACTTCACTTAGCATTATGGTCTCAAAGTACATCCATTTTCCTACAAAAATCATTAAAATTTATTAACGTGAAAGATACACTGCCATGAATCCCCCTCAAAGTTTCTACCTTACTTCCAACACACTTTTTCCACCGTTCTTGCTGCTTTCTGAGGTAGTTTTGGAAGTCTTCTTTGGTATCTTTAATTGAGCTGTCATGGTTGCCTCAATATCCTGAAATGATTAAAAAACTTTATCTGTCCTGGTTACTTTGACTTTGGAAAAAAACGGAAGTTGCTCAGTTCTACGTCAAGTGAATAAAGTAGATGAAGACACACTGGTATTTTTATGAGCTGACTTTTCCATTGGATTGCAGTCAGCAGCAGCAATCACATTTTTTATCAGCCCTTGTGAAGACACTCATGAAAACAGATTTCCAGAATTACTCCAGAAACCGACAAAAACAATGAACTAAGGGTGTTCAAAAGGAGGGAGAGTATTTTGAGGGGAATTAATGGCAATATCATGTACTATAATATATTTTCAAAAATTTGAACAATCTCAGTAATTTTCAAATGTACCTTATGAATTCACGCATTTGCTCTAAAACCTCATTTCCGAAACTCAGGTCAATAGTGAGTAAACTGTGCAGAGGAGACAGAAACAGTAAGTAAATTCTATATTTAACTACATCAATTACAGCACTGTATGCAAGAAGAAAAGAAATATGAGTGTAATGAAAATATTTACTGATTGCTTACCATTAGCATTACACAGTATTTACTAAAGGTGTCATATATTTTAGTTTAATAATTTTTACAACTGTTAACTATCTTCATTTTATAGTTGAATAAACTGGGATTTATAGGAATTAAGTAATGTACTTGATATATTTGCAGTGGACAGGTGATTAAAATCCCAAATATTCTAATATTAGTATCTGAATTTTGCTCTCTGTAGTTTATTACCTTACAATATCAATTATTTTAAAATTTGCAAAAAATAGTTTTTGAGAAAGGAGATTTCTTTCCTTTACTATGCTGGAAGTAACATACACTAATTGTTGATGCACAATCATTTTTTTGTCCTTTGTTTTTTGAATAACTTTAGGTTAATAAACAGACATAATTTTATTTAATTTTACTATCATTAATATATGAATAAAATATCTAACCCTGGTTTTAAATCATTTCTATGTCCACACATAGCAATTGTTTCTAATTTATGACAGAATTTAACTTATCTTCTTTTTCATATTCTAACTTCTATAAGAAAAACATACTACTCAGTAAATATTTCTGCAAACCAATGTAGAAAAAATTTGTTAAGGACATTTGAACTTAAAATCAAATTCCTGTTCCAAACTACCATGCAAAATATTTTTACAGAGATACATTCAGTAAAAAATGCATATATTTTTGCCATTTCATCATCAAAATTTTAGGAAACTACACCGATTATGACTAACCTTGGAAGATATTAGCATGTAAGGAGGATTTTCAGTTAAATTTTTTCAAATCCTTTAAGTTGCAACGATAAAATCTGTTAAAGGAAGAAGATTAAGTTGTTTTCTCACTAGTCCAAGAAATATCAAAGAGATATTTGCAAAACAATGCTGGTGGGAAATTTTGTCAGTCAAATTTCCACTGCTGTGAAACCTTTCTAAGATAAATCCACTTAAAAGGGGGGAAAATTTGTCTCATGATTTCAGAGTCTTCAGTTCACGGTTGTTTGGCTATGTTGCTTGTGGCCTCTGGCAGCACAGTATAACCCGAAGGGAGATTGTGGTGGAGGAAACTGTTCAACTCATGGCAGCTGGGAAAAAAGTGTGAAAGGAAGGAATTGGGATTCTAACAAACCCTTCAAGGTCATAGCACCAGCTACTAGTTACTTTACTTCTTTTCACTTCTTAAAGGTTCACCACCTCCCAAAACACCACAGGCTGGCAACCAAGCTTTTAACACATAGACCTTTGGGAGACATTTATAAACTTTAGCAGAATCTTTTAATTTTCATAATAAATCACACCAGCACTAATAAGACAAGACTGGTACATGCCATATTGATAAAAATGCATTGCCATATTGATAAAAATTACTGTTTGTCATGCATAGTCTTGTTTTGGGGCAGGAAAAAGGGTTTTTTGATTCCTCTAGTGTTTAAAAAATTTTAATCTTGAACGAAAGCACTATTCTGTAAAAGTCTGCAGCATGGTAGAGTTTCTTAAATTTTATTAGGTTTGGAAATTGCTGACAGAGGAAGAGGAGTAAACTTTATTAGGCACTGTGCTAGAATTCTTAAAATTATTTCCTTATTTTCAATACACATTATTTTCCCCATTCAGAAGATGAGAAAATTGAGGCCAGAAAAAGAAGCCCTAGAATACACAGCAATTATACTGCTTTCTCCAAAATAACAAAGAACATCAGAGTGGCTATTAGTAATACATATACAATGCTTATAAATTTTAGAATTTGTTTTCAGGTTTTAAACATTCCATGAAATTATTTAGCCAGAATTTTTGAAGTTTAAACTTACAGTGTTGACCCTAAACTCCCGACTTTGTTTCTTTTAGAGCTCTAGGGTTCTCTCCCACTGCAAGTAGGGACATGGTTATGTATTGTTCAATATTATTATGAGGTCTCAAAAGATATCCGAAAGCCTTTAATATTCTGTTATGCATTAATTATATTTTTAAAAATGTTTTTGAAAAATATTTCTATCAGATTTAAAACACTACTATTTAACAGTTTTGCTTTCAGTGTCACAAGATCTGCAATTAAGACAAGCGTTCTGCCAAACTTTGACCCTGAGAGGACCAGAGTTGCAGAATGTGTTTCTCCTGTTTACACACTGTTCCTTCCTTCAGCTAGCCTTGCGCTTCTCTAGCTGAAGCAGAAAAAAAGATACTTTCATTGGATGATTTAAATTTGACAGATGATATGATGAGTGAAGAGAAACTGTATCCTCTTTTGTAGAAGGTGCATTGAACATGTGTCTCCACTTAACCCATCTAGTTTTTTAAAGAAATCTCTATTTTCTATTTTACTCTACATTTTCTTCAGTTTCTCCCATATGAAACATTCATCTCATTGTCAGTGTACTTCAATTTAATATAAGAAGGTAATGGTCAAACTATTTTGAAGGTAGTTTATCATCTTTAAGGATGCTTTTTGTGTTATTTAGAACAAATAGTGACAGTTTTATTAGTTACTATAGCAACCTGAAGTTCTATTTAAAAATGTGACATTCCATTTTCTCAGAGGCATTTTAATTAAAACAGGCTCCTGTTTACTGAAAGGAATTTCTAATCTCTCCATCATAGCAGCCAGGCATATGATGTAGCTGTGCCTAATAAGTAGTACATACCATAAAAATCAATTGAACTTGGAAAAATGTCTTTTTCAAAAGCTTAGCTGTTTCATTAATTAGGTTAACTTAGTTCTCCCATCGTTACCTATAATTTAATACTCTTGTTCCCTTGTTTTACTAAATCTACTGAACTTGTGATTTAAATACCAAATACTATTCCATGTTTCTTCTTCCTCATCCCTGAGTTTTACAAGTTTACACATAAACAAACATCAAGACCAAACTCAAATAGTCTGCTTTATGATATTCTGACCATTTTCCTCCCAGCAAGTATTGTCCACTCCTCTCTGTACCCGTGGTGGTTTCTATATAGGTCACAAACATGTTTAATTCTGTTTCCTCTTCAGTGGCTTGATATGTCTCAAGGGCAAGTCTGCATTTATTTGCTAATCTAGTTTCAGCCCTCAAAATAATACAGATTCACAATAGAATTAATGTAAAATGTACACAAGTGAAAATGAATGGGGCTAAACTAAATAATGGATGGTAAGAATTTATAGAGGCACACATTTGAAAGATATCATGAAAGGATAAGGACATTAATTTTCATCTAAGTTTCTACTGTATGTGCATCTCATTATTCTCTTGAACTGTATCTTTATGGCAATTTTTCTCAAACTACTATTAAACAAACTATCCTTTGTCTAGTTTAACACATACTACTGAATAATGTTACACTACACAGCTGTAACTATAGCATAGAATGTGTGACACACATCTACTCTGTGTGTGTGTGTGTGTGTGTGTGAATACTTCTAGATCTTAAAAAAGGTTTCATAAAGGATTCATAATGGTCCACATCTGAGTGTTAAAGTTTTTATGTTTTCTTTCTTATTTCTATTTTTAAAAGTTCTAGATTGGTTATAAAAGTTTTAAAGATACACTCCATAAATGAAAATGTATTAGCAAATATATGTATTAAATAAAATATGTTAATACATTCACATATAAATGCTGAAATTGAATAATTAAAATGACAGTATTTTCCTTGCTAACTTAGACAATTGTAAATTATGCTTTTTACATATTTGGCAAATAAATATCAGGCATGAAAATTTTTCACAGATGACAAAATAAAAACTTTAAAACTAACAGTCACAATGATAAAACCTGGGATTGCAATTTTTTATCATTTTTAATAAGCCTATGACTGGTAACCTCAAGATTTTGCAAAAGTCAAATAATGTTAGGTGGAAAGACAAAATGCACATATTCTAGATGGTTTTGTAGACTGTAACAACACAGATTCCAACAAAAAATAATAGGTATCCATATATGTTAATGTGTTCTTCTGTATCTATCATATTTATAATAACTGTGTTGACAGAATATTCTTACCACAATTCAATTAACATACTCACTCAATTCAATTATACCCTAAATAAAAGTGTTTATGGAGTATAGTATATTTCAGGAGAGATAGTAAAGTCTACCTCCTCATAACGGAAAAAGAAAAACTATGATTTGGTGCTGTAACAGTAAAGATCCCTGTTAGGTGGTTTGCCAATGATAGCATTGTGCTTTGCACAATAAGTTTAGGATGGAGTGAAGTGGGTCAGCAGAGTCGGTTTGTATTTTTGTTTTAGTCTCCAGTGTGCTGATTTCTGCTCTGATCCTTATAATTTCCTCCCTTGTATGAGCTTTTGGTTTAGTCTGCTCTTATTTTTCTAGAGGTTTGATATTCAACATTAAGTTGTTTATATGAGCTTTTTCTGTTTTCCTGATATGGGTATGTACTGCTATAAATTTCCCTCTTAAGACTGCTTTCATTGTGTCCCACAAGTTCAGATATGTTGTATGGTCATTGTCGTTCAACTGTAAAAGCTGTCTAAATTCTTCTTTAATTTCATCTGTGACCCATGGATTGTTCAGTAGTGTGCTAATTAATTTCCATGTGTTGATGAAGTTCTTGTGATTTCCTTTGGCATGGATTTCCAATTTCATTGCACTGTGGTCTGATAGTATGCATGGGATAATTTCAATTCCCTTAAATTTACTTAAGTATGTTCTATGAACCAGTATATGGTCTATTTTGGAGAATGTTCCATGTGCAGATGAAAAGAATGTGTATCCTGATGTGGGGTAGAAGACTCTATAGTCATCTACTAAGTCCATTTGCTCAAAAGTTTGACTCAATTCTAATATTTCATTATTGATTTTTTGTCTAGTTGATCTGTCTTTTTGTGACAGCGGGGTATTGAGGTCTCCCAATACAATTGTATTAAGGCTTATTTGATTTTTCATGCCCATTAGTAATTGTTTTATATAACTGGGTGCACTAATATTTGTTGCATATATATTTATGATTGTTATCTCTTCCTCTTGGATTTTTCCTTTTACCAAGATGTAGTGACCTTCTTTGTTTCTCTAAATCAGTCTTGGCTTAAAATTAACTTTATCTACAAATAGAATAGCTACCCTGCTCTTTTCTGAACTCCTGTTGCATGGAGTATTGTGTTCCATCCTTTGAATTTCAGTCTATGGGTATCTTTTTTAATTAAATGTGTTTCTTGTATATAGCATATTGTTGGATCTTGCTTCTTGATCCATTCTGCCAGTCTATGTCTTTTGACTGGTGAATTGAGACCATTAACATTGATGGTTAAAGCTGATACGTATTGACTTATCTTTATCATGTTCTTATTGGCTTATGTTATTATTGGCACCCCCCACCTTTTTTTTCCCTTTTTCCCTTCCTTCTAATTATTTGCCTTTCCTGGTGGATTCCTTCTATTGGGGTTTATGGAGCTGTAGTACTTATCATCCCTTTCTAAAATGTCCTTCAGAACGTTTTGGAATGCTGGTTTATTGGTCATGAATTTCCTCAAATGTTCCTTATCATGGAAGTATTTTGTTTCTCCCTCTATTTTGAAAGATAGTTTTGCAGGATACATCAATCTGGGTTGAAAGTTGTTTTCTTTTAGAACTTAGAGTACTTCACTCCAAGCTCTCCTTGCCTTGAGAATTTGTGCTCAGAAGTCTGCTGTGATTCTGATGGGCTTTCCTTTATAGGTGATTTGTTTCTTTTCCCTAATAGCTTTTAAAATTTTATTCTTGTGTTGAATTTCTGGAATCTTGACTATGATATGCCTGGAAGTAGTGTTTTGTTTTGTTTTGTTTTGTTTTGTTTTTTATCTTTGATAATTGGAGTTCTATATGCCTCACTTATTTGTATGTCAAATTCTTTTTCTCTACCAGGAAAGTTTTCTGACACGATGTCTGTAAGGATGTTATTAATGTCATTTGTAGTATCTCCTGCTTGTTCACTGACTCTAATTAATCTTAAGCTATTTTTCTTTGTCTCATCAAGCAGCTGCTGGATAGATTTCTCATGTTCCCTTGCTAGTTTTGAGGAATCTTTCTTTTCCTGGCCACTAACTGCAAGCCTGTCCTCAATATCTGAGATCCTGTCCTCACATTGACCTAATCTGCTTGGAACACTTTCAGTGGAGTTTTTATTCTCCTGAATATCTGCTTGAATATGCTTTATGGAATCCATTGGCTGCCTATGTTGCCCTTCCATAATTTGCTTAAGCTCATTTATTTTTTTGTCTGTCTCTGCTCTAACATCACTAAGCATGGTGTGAATTTTGGTAATCTCTGTGGTTATTTGAGAGATTATTTCTGATTTCATTTTTTCCAAAGCCTCATTCAATTGCTTTGTTACCACTTCAGAGAAACCTGGTAGGGGGCTTTCGGATTTTCCAGCCTCATTGCCCCCTGGATTAGCCGTTGGTGAACTGAGTGTCTGAGGTTGTGTCCTGTTTAAGTGTCTTCTCATTTCTTTTCTTTTTTAGTTTAATTCCTAAAGTGATACCTATTAGTTGCCTGCAGTGAGTTGCTTTAATGGTGGTATTAAGGACTTTCAGGTAATGAGCACTTCCTGGAGATATCTTCTAGGTGTAGCTGGTTCCTGGGCTCTGAGTCTATTGGAAAATCCCACCTCCTTAGTTTGACAGAGATGAGAAACCACTGCTCACCTAGCCCAGTCCCTGGTTCCTTGGCACCATACCTCAGCTCTCTCCATGACCCCCACTCAATCTCAGTACTGGACCATCAGGGCCAACAGCTACCCAGATCAATAGAGTTAATATTGGCTACAGTGGCACCCATAGCACCAAACACAGCCAACAAAACAGTAAACTGAGCCAACCCCTGATTTGCAACCCTCAACCATATAAGCTGAATTTGTAACCATACATCAGAATGCAAAATAATCATATACAATACATAGGTCCACAGTATGTCAATTCTGTCTTAAAGGATCAGGACCCAAAATGAATTTCAGAGAAGGCACAGAAGTGGGAAAAGAGAAAGAGACTGTAGGTAGGTTGGAGGACAAAGATGGGTCCCATCAGCTTAGGGAAACCGCTACAGCAGACTGAGAGAAAAGAGAGCCAAAAGAGACAAAAAAGAGAAGAGAACAAGACCACACCCAGAAGGAGGGCAGAAACCACACTCACACTAAAATAATAATAATAATAATAATAATAATAATAATAATAATAAACTAAACAAACAATAAAAATAAAAAGAGAATGGAAAAAAAAAAAGAGTCCACTTCCAGGGTTCTCTCTGGATTCACTGGTAGACAGCCTGTGGAGACAGTAACCCAAATCATGGCACTGTATCCCCGCAAGCCAGCAACTGCTCATTGATGGAGTAGTAGATAGCCTTAGCAGGCCTGCCCCAAGAACAGACTCATTGGGCTTGCCACAGTCCAAGCAGTCTCCACGGGTCTGTGCCCAGCTAGGAACTGCTGGGGGAAGCCGGCAACAGTTATAGCTCCAGGCTTATCAGGCCCAACTCCAAAATGGCTCCTGGCAAATTGCTATCTCCCATGGGAGGACCGAGCCCTCTGCACTCACCACCAGCCAGCACAATCCTCCACTTTTGACGCTGTCCTCCTCCAACAAATGGCTCTGCAGAGGCCCCTGGGGTCACCAGCAATGACCAACACTGGAACTGTGTGCCCCCAGGCTCCAACAGCTCCCCTCATCCAGTGAGTCCGGCTCCGGGTGAAGGCACCACCAGCTATTACCTTCTTCTTTGTTGAAGTTTTTCTTTTCACTCTCTCTGTGGGGTTTGATTCAGATTTCAGACTCTTGTTGGGTCTAAGGAACCCATTTCCCTCCTTTTTGTCTTCCTCAAGGTGTTATGTTCCCACGTCTAGATGGTGTCTCCAATCTTATAATGAATGTAACTTGGTAAAATTTCCTAATAACAGAGGAGTTCTCACCAGTAGAGTTTTTTGGGGGGTGATTTTAATGTTTAATAAATTATAAACATTACTTAATTCCTTAACCTGATTTAACATATGAAATATTCTTTCTCTCTAAACTAGCTGAAGTTTAGATCATGAAGCACCATCCCCTAATACTTATATAATTAATATTTATAGAAGTTATATCACTATGGCTACCAAAATTTTACTAACTTGTAGCCTTCAGGAAATGACCTCGAATTCATGAGCGTAGGTTCTGCTGTTCTCCAAATCTCTAAGTATTTCTGGAGTCCCCCAGTATATATTCCATCTGATCTCAAAGATAATCTCTGAAGTTTTATTTGCTTCATTGTAGAAGTGAAAATGCTAATTATGCTTCAGTTCTCAAGATGTTAGCACTGCTGCACATTCCTTACAGAAACCTAAGACCACTGACCATTTATGATCATACTTGGCTACTAATTCCTAAGGCAGACTCATCTAATCCCTGTACTCCTGAATCCCTTTGAAAACACTTACTTTCACATTTAATTATACTATTATTTCTAGAAATTTCCAAACAGTAGAAAGAAGTTGGAGCATAAAATATCTTATGCAACTTCTCCCCACCTATTCTATCATTCTTTTGGATGTGTCTTACAAAATCTCCTCCTCCTTTCCCACAAAAATATTATCTGTTTCCTCATACCACTTTAAAAAAAGAATATGGGTCATACACAGTGATAATGTTTTATTAACTGGTGTTATAGTAGAACTGACCAATGAGAATATATCCCAGAATACTCAGGATCCTGCAGACGGTGTGCCATATTGGTGGAAGCCCTCTGAGTTATACAAAATGATACTCTAGAAGTTTCCTTTTATGTTGGTTTTAGCAAGTTGTTAATGTTGTATCCTGCTTAGTTTTCTTCCTGTCATTGCTGATAGTTCAATATTGAATGTCCTGTGTGCTGTCAAAAATGAGAACTGAGAAGTTTTTGATACATTGATGGAAAAATGATTTATAGTCTTAGTAAAAAAACTGTCATACTCTTACACTATCTAGAGAAATGGAAGCCTTTTTAAATTTGGTAGAGTTTATAGTTTTATATTATCTGTCAAAACAACCAGCTAACATTCAAAACGATCTCTGGTCTGATCATCACATAGAATGAAATGTCTAACTCTTGCCATTGTCACATTTCTTGGTATTACAAACTGTTGTGAAAAAATTAAACATTTAAGATTCAAATATCACTCAAAAGACAGTAAGATTAGAGGAACGATGGTTTTTGTTTTTGTTTTTGGTTAAGAAAAATTCTCAATATCTCTTTTAACTAAAAGCCATATTTCAAGCGGGCATGATAGCACTCACCTGTAATTCCAGCACTTGGGAGGCTGATGCAAGAGGAACATGCAGTCAAGTCCAGTATAGACTACTGATTGAGATTCTGTCTATAAAGAACAAAATAAAGCCACACTATCTCTTACCACAAGATAGAATTATAAATTACAAGTTGTGTGTGTATGTGTGTGCCATATGTACACAAACATGTTTATTTGTGCACTAAGAAATAGCTGTTCTTGGGACATACACATCTCTTCACATCACTTTATGAAAATTCATTGGAAAGGAGACAACGAATAGTAAAACTTTCTCACATTGTAATATTTCAGATTTTAGTATACATTCAGTTGCAATACTAGCTATCTTTCATTCCATTCTTTTTCTTTGCTAAGTAAGATAAATTAACTCTGGCATCACACAAATGTGTCCCGTTCTATGACAAAACAAACAAATAGAAAAAAAAAACAACAGCTTCTTTCTACTACTTACTCATTTATATTTTAGCAACTAAAAATTGGTTCTGCTTAAATTTAGAAGGTTTATAAAATTGTATTATAAATGTTACAGAACATATGAGGATACAAACAAATAATAAATGGTGTAGAGAAAATATACATCTCTATTCTCCACTAGTAGGTCTATTGAAATTTTCAAAGTTCAAGGGCAGTAAAGAATTCTTACTTCAGCATTGAATTGAACATAAACCATTAAATGAATACTTGAAAATATCACCACCTCACTTATCTCTTATAAAACAGTGGCACTGAAGTTTTTATTGTATTATATTCTTTGCAAAATCCTGCTCATTTTGAATATCATAGGCCAAACTTGAAGCATGATCCTTAATACATAGAAATAGAACTATTATGAGCCATCAGTAAATCATGCACATTGAGTTCTTTACTGAGAAACAGAGAGAAATTTGCACTGATTAGCCACAGCATTTCTTACCATTTTTGCACGTGACATCCTCTGTAACACTTGAAAATTTTAAAGTACGGTGATATACCTTTAAATTTTTGCATTCAGAGTAAGAGCTGATGGTTTTTCTATGTTTATCCTGTTAAGGAAATGGAGATGCAAAAAGCCTAAATATCTTCCCACATCTCATAAATAGTGACTAGGAACTAAAATTCAGATTCTCTAATTCCAAGTTGAATATTTTTCTGTAATGTAGTTTTATCTTATAATTATAGATAGTTTTAGCCCTGAGCATGACCTAATTCTAAGTACAATACTGTAGATTAAATCAAACTAAGCTTAGAAACTTAATTTTGTTTTCAAAACTATGCATTACTAAAATATAGAAGAAAATTAAAAGCAGTCAGGGTATCAGAAGATATTTGTGGAATGGCATCAATTAATATATAGTGAATCATTTTCTAAGGACATTATATGATTCTTAGAATTTATTTAAAAAATTTTTGCTGCCAAAAGCATGTGTCAAGAAAATAGAAGAAATGAAATGCTAATGTTTATATAATTGAAATTGTGTCCTATGTATCTGGGACAATATTTATATAAAGTTGGTGATTGACACATTGGAGATTATTTAACTTTATCTACTTGATATATGATTAGAAATTTTTCACAATTCCAAGTGATGGTATCTATGCAAATAAACATGCAAATCTTAGATATAAAGGATGATTTCCTAGTATATTTGATGTTTTAATAATTGTTTTTTATATTTTCTTATGTTACTTATAATACCTTTCAAAAAGATTTACACATTTTATAAAATGTCTCAACATCTTGATAGAGTTATTCTTTCTCTTAATGCTAATTTTCATAAGCTGCATTTATAGTTTAAATTTTCTGATTTTCATAGTAGTTCATAAATGCTGCTTACTTTCTATGTGGCTCTTTATAGAAAAGTTGGCAACATCAAATATTCTAATAGAAAAATGGGCAAAAGCACAGGACACACAAATGGCCAATACAATAAAACTTGCATATAACCAACAATTAGGGAATTCCCTATTAAAATG
The DNA here is from genome assembly GCA_004363535.1 of Dasyprocta punctata. Classification (NCBI taxonomy): domain Eukaryota; kingdom Metazoa; phylum Chordata; class Mammalia; order Rodentia; family Dasyproctidae; genus Dasyprocta; species Dasyprocta punctata. The sequence continues at coordinate 90,062 of RJWM01002727.1, forward strand.
ATGAGGAGATATCAGATATTTCAGTGGTCAGAGTTATAAGCCCGACATTGCTAAATCTTGTGAGGAAATAGAGCAAATAACATTGTAATGTTCTGCTACAATCTCTGTGGAGAAATATTTGACAATACCTACTGATGTTAGCAAAGTGAATAACTAATCCTCCATCAGTATTACCACTGTAAGCGTACTCTAGAGAAATGTGCCCATTTGTACAGTGGAATGAATCTGTACTAGAAGGTAAGCTTCACAAGAACAAGATGTCTCTCATGATTAATAAATATGTGTTAGGCAAATGAATGATAAATGAAACTTGATACCAACTAAAAGTCTACCAACAAGATAAAAGATATACTTTGCTATAACAGGTGTAAAAATACATAGGAAAGAAGAAATAAAGGGATTTATTTATGTAAATTCACATAATGAAACTCTAAGGCAAATATTGAATAAAAAGTTGTAAAAGATGTGTACGCTATGCTTATAAAATAGTAAAATAAAAGGTTATTATATTTGAAATGTCACATGATGAACTTCTGAGGTTTCTTTTTAATGCTTCATGTTTTATTTAGGGTGATGGGTATGTGTGCATTCATAATATTGTTTTTGAAATTTTATAAGTCTGAGAATGCTGTTAAAAAATAATAGCAATGAGAAGTTCTGGAAATGTAGAGGAACATGTAAATGAAAATTAAACTACAGAATTTGGGCTGTGGATTTACCTCAGTGACAGGTGCGAGGTTGTGAGTTTGATCCCCAGTACCAAAACATAAAAATAAAAATAAACTACAGAATTTGTTTGACTACAAGTTTTCATTAGACAAAAACCAGTGGCTGGTTATATTCCACAGTATTTCTCCTCATATTACTGAATCATTTTTAAAATTTTTATTTCTCTAAGTTTAAGATTTGACATGAAAAACAGAAATCTTTGTCCTCCACCATCACTGCCTTTTCCTCCTCCTTCTCTTTCTCCTCCTTCTCTTTCTCCTTCTCTTCCTCCTCCTCCTCCTTCTCTCTTTTCTCTCTCTCTCTCCCTCTCTCTCATCTCTCTTTTCCTCCCACATTCTCTCACTCTCTTCTCTCTCCTGAGGATAACTGCTAAAAATTAGAAATCAAATTCATGAAAGTACACCTAAATTTGGAAAATTAAATGGTATTACAGTTATGAAATGTTTTGAATTCCAGGTTAAAGAGTATAAACCAATTTCTAAAAGCATTGTATATTTTCTAGCAAGAAGATAACATGTTCCGAATGGTGTTTCAGGATAATATATTGAGGAGCAGTGTGTAAAATTTACAGGAAAAATAACATGGGAGTTATTAAGAAAGCTAATATTTGTAAGCTATGAACACACACAGAAAAGCAAATGTGTGGCCATGTAAATAAAATCACGTCTAGGTAAAGAGAACATGGAAAGTAAAGGCAAGGTGAACACTGATTGAAGGAGTTCTGACTTCAACATATGAACAATTTAAACCATACAGGTAGGTATTTTTTAATCTCGATTTTTATATATCTACCTAAAGAAGAAAGAGGCTAATTGTCCGAAGTCTTCCAGATAGAACGTAGTACATTGGAATCTGCCTTCAGGCAGTCTGGCTTCATATTCCGTACTTTAAGAAGTCATTCATGCAGAGATTAGGATGAATAAAATAATTGCATGTGACAGAAGATTGTTTTACTGTGTATGGACATATTGACATTGTTTCCACTTTAGGAGAAATGATATACTCATCTTCAAGAAGTGTAAACAAAGTGTGTGAAGAATGGGTATACAGGGAAGAAGGTAAAGAGATAGATTCAAATTCTGAACCCTCATTGTCTTGATGGGAAAACTTTTTACCAGCCATCCAATTCGTCTGGTCTCTTGGAATCTGTCAGGCTTCTCAACTCATTAAATTCAATGAGGAGATTGTGGATAGGTACATGAGAAATAGTGTGTCTTGAGAAAATAAGAGCTGATCAAAGTTGGTCTATGTCTGTTATGGTTGATACATTGTGTCAACTTGAGAAGTTTAACTCAGAGACTCAGCAGGAAGCCAGGGTTCTTACTTCCTAAATATCCTCATCTTGTGCAAAGGAGGGCTAGGAGATTTTGTGAGTGCTACATCTGCCCTGTGGGGTGGGAGGTGGCCTGCATACATTATAAGGGAGGAGAACAGGATTGCTTTCCCCTTTTACTCTGGCTGCTTTTGCTCTGGCTGCTGCCTTGAAGTGTTGCCCCAGTGCCATGCCACCTTGCCTTGGAGCCAGCTGATTATGGAGCAACTGAAACCTCCACAAACTGTAAGATAAATAACTTTCTTTCCTTCATTTGAGTGTCAGGTATTTTGTCCCAGCAAAGAGAGAAAAGTAAAAGTAACCAAGACAATGTCTAAATCAGTTTGTTTAACTGTAAAATCTTATCCTGATAGATCAAAATGTAGGTACTTCTAGAAGACTACATCTACCCCACTTCAGTCCCTTCAGATGCTTTCAGTTTTTTATTCTCTAGATAATGTTGTGAGGTGCATCCTTCTGACTGCAGCATATTATCAATTCCACGTTGTATTCTGAGAAGAAGGTAATACACATGAAATTGTTTAAAATGCATGTAACTTCCAAGACTCTTTTACATTTTCCCCAATTGCCCTCCGTTTTCTTCGGGTGATTCCTTACTGAAAGACGCTTCACCATTTGGCCTGAGTATCTTTATACCTTTGTGGCTCAACAAAGTTGTTGAGTACACTTGTGGCTTCTTAACCCTGCTGTGTGCTTTCATACATCCTGTTGCTGTATGATAAAATTGCACTTGTTTTCTGAAATGCAATCAGCATTACCCGCCCCCACAAAAAATCTTTCTGATCCTCAAGCCATACTACCATACCTTTCCACTGCCCACCCTTTGCAGGTGTCTCAGATCCCATGGGCAGGGAACAAACTGTACTAAGCAGTTGTTGCTTGATGTGCCTAAGCTGTGAGCTCTCATAAGGACTAATCATGTCATCTACATTTTATAGCTGCATCAAGGACTATTATAACTTACATATATTCTGATCTTGCAAGTTGTTTTGAATGAGTAAAAGAAGTATATACTCTATTTCCCAAATTAGGCTGAAATCCTCTGACCCAGTTTTCATAATCCCTCAAGGCAGAAGTCAAGTGTCAAACTTAGTAAACCTTCACTCCAAAATTTTGAGACAAAATTCAAAAACTGAATAGATTTACAAAATGAATTGTGTGGACTTTTTTTTTTCTTTTTTGTGCTGGAAATCAAACTCAGAACCTTGAGCTTGTCAGGCAGGCGCTTGTGCCAAACTGTGTAGATTTTTAAAATGTAAATCAAATTCACATTTTATTAAGGATACTATGAGTGCTTTCATTACAAGTTTAGTCATGTTTGATTTTGGAACACTGTCAAAAATAAATTAATTATATGTCTCTTGAAGAGATTTCAATACATTTTAACATTACTTTCCTTGAAAAACAACTAAGCAAGAGAGTTTAAAATCAGAAATTGAACTACTAGAGAATATTAAACATATTGCATGTTTGTCTCTTTCTTTTAAAAAGATGAGTATTTAATTATACATTTAATTAAACATTGAAAAGTCAACAACAGACTTAGAATTGACCAGAAGCCAATGTGAGTAATTTTATTAACTACTATTACGCATTTGTCTCAAAAAAGAATTTTTTATACATTGAATTTGAAAGCAAATTAATTCTGTTGCTTTCTATGGAATGTCCATTTTTACTCTTTTCCCTGCAGTCAGATCATTCAGACTTCTGTAAACATTTAGTACATGTTGCTTCCCACTACAGCCTCCATGAACATATTTATTCTGTATATCATCTGCACTCAAACTTTACTCCTTACCCTTTTTTTGTTAACATGAGGATGAAATTATGTCTGGCTAGAGATACTGTAGAATTTTACAAACCAGAAAAGTCTTTCTGCATAGGAACTTAATAGCATAACAGGCATGTTGGGAAATAATTTCTGTCAGTTGAGACTTTGGACATGACCTAAAAGAAGTGATTATAAATTTGAATTCTATGAATGAAATCGCAGAACATTCTATGAATGAAATTACAGAAAGTATGAAAGCTTATATAAAAATATTTTAAAGCGTTAATGAAAAATCCATGCATCATGAGTAAAATTGTGATGAGAGCATTCATAGTATCCTTAATAAAGTGTGGATTAAGTTTGCACTTTAAAAATTCACACAGTTTGCACAAGCACCTGCCTGGCAAGCACAAGGTTCTGAGTTTGATTTCTAGTGCCAAAACAAAAAAAAACAAAAAAAACTTCTAGGTTAACCTACGGTGACATTGTTTTAGATGGATAAACATGGATATGATATTTTTTAAAAGGCAGAATAACAAGATATATAATCATTTTTAGTAGAAGTTTTGGATTGATATACAATTCTTATTTTTTGCTATTTAAATGATACTTTGATATATATGAATCTCTATTTACAACTTGCTTTACCATTGTTTTAGGATACAATATGGTAACCTAAATTTATGGGCATTTAAACGTGTGTTCTGAAAACTTTGATACATGAATTCTCATCTGAAAATTTCTATATATTTAAAGTCAACAACACTTTTTCTGAGAGTCAGCTGATGAAGTAATATTGACATTATTCTTTCAATGCAAATATATGATCTTAATGTTGTTATTATAACACTAACACTTCTGTAGTGTGTGTGTGTGTGTGTGTGTGTGTGTGTGCGCGCGCTAGCCATTGTCTTTGTCCTTTGGTAAATAAATCTTTTCTTAGACTTTGGTCTTGCTTTTGAGTCTTTCATGTATCTCTTCTATTCAACCAGTGCATATTATAAATGTTGCAAGTAATTTCCCAGTTATAATATGCCTTCTATTATTTTTTCTAAGTATGTCATATACATTTGCATGTAATTAAATTTATCGATATTCTCATTTAGATGCACTGTTTATAAGATAATTAGAAAGAATTTTCCATCCTCACATGTAAAAACATTTGAGTATGTGTTCACTTTAATAGCTTTCATTACATTTCTACGTTATTACATTTATAGTTGAATCATTAGTCTATTACAAACTTTCTTGAAAATTGTGAAGTAAGGACATGTCTTTACATTTTTGTAAAGTGTTAGCCATCACAGTTCTACTCACTTTTTTCTAGTAAGAGTATTTAGATTTAAATTTATTTAACCAACAAATTTAGATTATTATAAAACCTATAACAGATTTCTATATCAATATAAATATTTTTGCCCATTTCCTAGTATTTAAAATATTTTATCATAGAAAATATTTTGTACAGTGATGAACAATAGGCAGATTGTGTGACCATGGTTCCATTTATTATCAGCAGAATCTCCAACAGAGCAAATGTCAAGGTCTAGCAGTAATGTATTGCAAAGGAATAAAAAGTACTGCCTACACCTAATGCTCAATAAATGTTAACTGTGATGATGATGAAAGAATGTGTCTATTTATGTACCTCCTTCCGTTAGAAAAATGGGATGTATTGAGTCACCTGTTAGTATCTGACCAATGAAGTGAATAAATGTTACTGTTTTCAAGTCACATTTTTTGCTTATTCTTATCTCTTTATTTCTACAGAGGAAATCAAGGAAAACTGTATTAGGTTATATAGTTAATAGTTTGCTCAAGTTTTCCATATTTTCTAATGGACACGTTTTGATAAAACATATTTACTGGGTTTTTGTCTATTACATAAAATATTTATAAATCATGAAAATACTATTGGACATGGTAATCTTTTGAAACTTAAAAAGGATCTGTGATTATATTTCTTTCTGATTTTAAATTCTTTATTGTTTGCTCCCTTTAATACACATGTATCATTGCTGAATGTTTTTCATTTAATATTTAATATACTAAAAGCCTAAATTTTATTTTGTGAATTATTCTACAGTTTATTTTGAAATTTATTCTGCATACTAACTAGTGTGGTAATTTTACTAGTAAAATAGCAGTGGTAGAAAAACTATTGGTCCCTTAGCATGAATTAAAGCTAGGTTACCAAATCTGGCAGGATATAATGGTGCACGCCTATAATTGCAGCACTTGAGAGGCTGAGGCAGGAGGATCGCCATGAGTTCAAGGCCAGTCTGTGCTACACAGTGAGTTCAAGGCCAGTCTGAACTATGCAGTGAGACATTGTCTTAAAAATAAAAAGAAAATCTATGCAATCTCCCTGCTACATTGTAGAAGAATATCTTTAGTGAAGCACTAAAAGTATCATAAAACTTATTAAATCTTGATCCCTGAGTCTGAATCTCTCTAATATTCTGTGTCACTAAATGCAAAGTACGTATAAAATACTATTGCTACCTGGGTAAAATATAATATTTTTCTCAAGGGAAAAAAGACAAACTTGTGTAACTGTTTTAGTTCAGAGCAGAATTAGATGCCATTTTCATGAAATAACATTTTCACTTTTAGGGACAACTGGCACATAAACTATGCAAACTTACGTACTTGACGTTTATTTAGAATGAATGGAAGGAGCTTATCACTTCAAGAAAACAACTGATGGTATTTGTTGCCAAAGATTTAATTCAATCCTATAAGTAAAACGTAGAACTTTGGAAAACTTTTATTTTAGATGGTCTGGTCAAGGAGTCTGCTTGGCAGAGGTGACATTTGAAAACATGTAAACTAAGTGAAAAAGCAAGTTGCATTACTCTTTGGGAGAAAAAAAAATTCCAACCATGTTAGTGCTCAAGAAAGTGTCATTATAATCACTGTACTTAGCCATAGAAAGAATATATGCCCCTCTTGAAGAGACACATCTTGTCCCTGATTATTAGTAGTTTTGCATAACACCAACTGAAGTAGTGAACCATAACACCAACTGAAGAACATTTTTGTTATAGTGAACATTAACTTTTACTTTTGTACTTATTATGGCCACACCTAATATTATATTGATGGGTTACAGACTAGTGAGTAAATTAAGTGGTCAGCATGCTTGCATTACATCTACTTCACTTAATTATTATGTGTTCATTTCTATTCTGATTCTGTAATGAAGGCTGTCCCTGGATGGCAGAAAAGCTATTTCCAAAACTGAGACTTCCTGTACTTCCCAGTGGTTAAACTATATATAAATCATCTTGAACTGTGAGATCAATTACAACATAAACTTACATACTGTCTATAATGTTCCATGGTACTTTCAATATGGGCATATAAAAGGAAGAAAAATGAATTAACAAATTACAAAATTCCTATTACATACCAAACATTTAATCACTTTATCTAATTTCATTAATTTATGTTAACAAGTCTATAAAATATTACTAGATCCATTTTGCAAATGGAAAACTTAGATGCACAGAATGTAAATCACTTGAATAAGACCATTCAGATTGTGACAAGTGGAAAAATGATATGAACAAGGTAAGATTCACTCTAAATCTGATTCTCTAGCTTTCCTTCCTTATAAAAGTTAGAGTTGTTTTCTCACTCTATTTACATTTTAAAAATATCTTTCAATAATCTTTGGCAGTAACACTAAACTTCTAAAGGTTCACAGATACGTTTACACCCTAGCTCTCTTCCCGTCCCTGATGTGTTAACATCTTCCATTCATATGCCATAATCCAAGTAGGAAATATATAAGCATCTTCCTCTAATGTGCTGTATTTCTCTCACTCCTCGGTCTTTATTATATGATGCTGAATGATAAGTGGAGTTATAAGAACCTGGAAATTTTAATGAAGATTTTAAAAGTAAGATTTCTTCTCAGTTTTAGTTTTGGAGCTCAAACACCTTTGCTAAACAGAACAGAGAAACAAGCAGAGAAACAGAGAAACAAACAAACCCAATTCATGTTTTCAATCTCTCAAAGACAAGAGCAACGTAATTTTTCTTGATTAGTAATTCTATATGATTTATTCAGGGCAGTGCTGGATATTCTGAGATGATACAGATGTTCTGTTTTTGCTTTATGTGGTAGAATAACCAGATGTGTCTCTTGCACACTTGAAATAAAGCAAGTGTAACCACAGAAACAAATTTTTAATTATGTTTAATTTTAACTAATTTAAATTTAAAGAACCATAATTGGTTAATGAGTCACACCTTTTATGGCACAGATATAGGGAAGTAAAACAGAAAAATCATGGGAAAATATGATGAGTGAAATGTGACAGCGTAAGTATAAAATTATAACCAATTCCTTTCTTTCTACTTTTATTCCAGTCACATCCACTTTTCATTTGACCTCTTATAACACCTCAATTTTAAAAATAGTCATATTTAACCTACAGTAATCTTTGTCACAAATCAGTTATAACTTCAAATAAATAAATGTAAGTAGCAGACATTCTTAAAATTTTCCTAAGGTATTTATTTGGGAGACTCTCTGATTAATTGGTGATACATGACTAAATTAAATACTGTGCTTTATAAAACCATGAAATTTCCACATTTTAATACCCTGTGGCACATAACCCTGGACTCCACAAACACATCCATTGTTTTTCTACTGTAAATTTTACTTTAGCTTAATAGTAATTGGCTGTGTGTCTCAGTACTTTTGTTAAAGGGGTACAGGAATCAATCTTTGTGTTTAGCTGCTTGATATGATAAAAGGCAAAGTGTACATGTGCAAAAGTGTCAAACAAGAATTTTCACTGGCATTATGCTCCCTCTAACAGGTTTGCTGTATGTTTACCTGAGCATCACGGAGGATGTAATACACCCACACTATGCTAGGTTTTGTTTAAAAATGTTTCCTTTGGTTTTTCTGGTAGAAGTAGCCCAGTTCAGTGCAATGGCACATGAAAAACAAGATTTGCAAGTTTTGAAAGAGTTCAAAACTGAAGCATCAAATTACTCATGCACAGATGATGAAGATGATCCATCATAGCCAAATACATGTTTCATAACAGAAGAGTGTTGTGTGTGGATGATGATGATAATGATGATGGTGATATGATAATGATGATGACTTTGACATTGGCCATGTGGGCCAAAATTCCTGTGACACTCAAATGTATCAAGAATTGACTGATGCAAACAAGGGAAATGCAGACATCTTTGATTCAGGTAATGAAGTAAACAGCAGCATGAGTATATATTTCATGAGAGCAAATGTTGTGAAATGGTCATGTAATCAAATGGAACAGTCCAATGTTAGAACTAGGTCTGAAAATATAGTGAGCGTAATGGCAGGGGTGAAACACATTGGACAAAATGCCAGCACTGCCAGCACTTTCATTCAGTGTTGGAAACTGTAACAGATGAAATGCTACAAATGCTATGAAATGCACAAAGGCTGAAATACAAGTAAAACTTTCTGTATGCGCCAATGGCCATATTCAAAAATGTATTTATTCTGAAACCTCACTAGTTGAACTGAGAGCATTTATAGGTCTGCTGTACTTAGCACAGATTTCTCATGGTAATCGCAGGAATGTAAAAGCCTTGTAGAAAAGCTATGGGTCAAAATATGGCATAAAAATTTATGACCTTGTACATGCAAAGATTTATCATGCTTTCAATTTAGAAATTTATCCTAGAATTCAGCCATCAGATCCTTATTCATATAGTAATAAACCAAATAATGTTGTGAACAGACTTGTTGCTCCCATCTCCCAAACTAATCAGAATGTGACACTCAACAATTGGTTTACCAGTTTCCAGCTGATGTTACATTTGCTAGCAGAGCACAGGTTGACCAGTGCAGGAACTGTAGGCAGGAACAAAGCAGAAATTTCAAATGAAATGTTGCAATTTCAAAACAGAAAATTTTTCTGAAAAACAATCTTTGTATTTCAGAAAAATTGACATGAGTCTCATATATTGCAAAAAATACCAAATTGGCACTACTGATGTAAACATTGCACCATGAAGGAAGTATTATTAGGGCTACCTCAACAAAATGGGAGGCTGGGATGAAAGTTTTCTAAAACAAAACCAAAGGTGGAGCAGATGTTGTTGATGAGTTATGCAGCAATTATGATGTCACTCGAAACACAAAATATTGCCCAATGATTGTGTTTTACTCAATCCTAAATAAGTGTGGCATAAATAGTTTGGTAGTTTACAAAGAAAATTACAAGTGCAAAATATTAAGGGGAAATTTTCTTAGAGGTTTAGAACTGGAACTCCTAAGAGATCATTTATAGCAGAGGAAAACAAAATACTTTTGCCCAGGGAACTACACAGAAAAATTGTGAACCACACTGACAAGGTGACAGGTGAATAAGGTGCTGGAGTAACCCAAAGGCCGAAACAACAATGGAAAAACCAAAAAGAGGTCAACTGTGCCCTATAAGAAAGGGCAGGAAAACAAAATGTATGTGCTATAAATATATGTGATGCTCATGTATGGAACATGCAATTTTCATATGTGAAGACTGCCTTGGGTGTGAAAACTGAAGCAAAGATTATTTTTGTTGTAGAGTCCTATTGGTATTTTCATTGTAGCTCACACAAGTTTTTATTTCTAATATTATGTCTTAGATTTTGTAAGCAAATAAACAGCTCACGGGAAAATGCTGATGTCTAATCTAAGCACTCATTACACATTTGATATTTTATTTTATTGTTATCTTATTTCCCTGATAAGAGCACATTTTACAACATAATAGAAAGTTCCTTACTAAATAAGAAGTGAAGACAAGTGACAAGAATGGCCTGCCACATAGGAAAGGGAAGCTAAGAGCATGCGCTGTCAGTGAAAATGAGACATGTGGATAGAACACGAGATGAAATGTGTGAAGATTGCCTTGGGTATGATGATTGAAGCAAAAATTATTTGTTTTAGACTTTTGTTTGTGTTTATGCTGTGGTTCATATAGGTTTTTATTTCTGATGTTATCTCTTAGATTTTGTAAGTATCAGCTGATGTGAAAATGTTGATATACATACTAGTTGTACATTGCATATGAAGAATTTAATACTTTATTTTATTGATAATTTATGTTTCTGTTAACTACACATTACATAATATAACAAGAACCTCCTGACAAAGGGGAAATAACAGGGAGTTGTCAAGTATGTCCAGCAAAAAGATCAAGAAAGTAAAATCTATGTGCTCTCAGTGCAAGCAATAAGTGTGTGTGGAACATGTTGTCATGTGTGAAGATAGCCTTAGGTGTGATAATTGAAGTAAAGATTTTTTGTAGAGTGTCATTGGTATTTTCAATGTAGTTCATATAGCAATTTATTTCTGGTGTCCTTCCTTTAGTCTTTTTACACCAAAAACCAGTTGACATTGAAAATTTTGATTTTTTTTATAAGCACTCAGTAAATACTAAAAATGAAATACTTTATTTTTGTGATGTTTTCCTGTAAGACCTCGTTGTTTAATATAATAAAACTCAGCTGGGCGTGGTGGCACATGCCTTTAATCCCAGCACTTGGGAGGCTGAGGTAGGAGGAGTGTTGTGAGTTCGAGGCCGGCTTGGGCTACAACACGAGCACAAGGCTCGCCTGAGCTACACAGTGCGACCCTAACTCAAAAAACCAGGGCCGGGAGTTTGGCTCAGTGACTTAAGCACCTGTCTGACAGGTGTGAGGTTGTGAGTTCAATCCCTGGTGCCACAAAAAAAAACATAAAAATAAAAATAAAACTCATAATACTAAAAGGAATGATTCCTCAATAGAAATACTCAAAAGAATAAACATAATTTGACACACTTATGTTTATGGATATTTATGAGAAAAAAAGGTTTATGCTCCTTAAATTATCCATCGGTTTATCTCCTTCAATGTTACACATTTTATTCTGTCATCTTTATAATGATAGGTTTTCACCAAAATGATGAATAAAAAGTTTTATATACAAAAAGAAAGCAAATACTAAATTCATGAAAAGATTTTCAAAAGAATGAGAATTGCGCTGTACTCAACAAGGAGTAATTTTTTTTCATAGACATGATAATCAAAGCACTGAACGCTGATTTAACTAAAAATTGTGATTTCCGTATTGAATGGGAAGAACAGAATGCCCTTATGTTTTATAAAAGAAAATCAATACCTGTCTTACTTTCTTATCACTAAAGCACAGTATGTGAAATCCACAATTTAAAAGAGGCAAAGTTTATTTTGGCACACGTGGGCTCAAAGGCAGGACAACGTGGCAAGGGGGCATGGTGGAGAGAGGTGCAAATGGCATCATGATGGGGAAATAGAGAGATCAAAGGAGGAGACATGGAGGGAAATCCAGCAAATCCTTCCCAGCCATGCACCTAGTACCACCTCTACTGACTGGAGAACAAGTGAGCTAAAAAGCCCCAGTAATTCAATCACCATTCAAAAGCCCCACCTATGAACAAGGCATTAATGTGTCAACTAAACATATGCAAATAAAATCAGAAGAGACAACTGAAACAGTTTGTCAAATAGTTGCCATTGCAGATCAGCAGTAAAGTGCGGGATTTTCGAAACAATCTATTTTTTGAACAAGGCATCCATATTACATTGGTAAATATTTTTATATAAAAGAAAATAGGATATTAGCTAGTCACTGGACAGAAAAGTACAACAGTCTATATCCAGTAAAATCTACGTAATGGAGTGTTTCAGTATGCTTCATGCAACAATCACCACAAATCTTAATTCTATTATAATTGCTGGGGATATATGAGTAATTTAGTCATCCCAGGTCCCAAATCCTTTAAGCTGGAAGGCAACATGCAGATCATCTATTCATTTTTGTTTTCTCTTTTCATACCATCTACCATGCTCTTTACATCAAAAAGATGTGACCAGCAAAGAGGAATGTGCCCCATCACTGCCTTACTGATTCATCTATGTAATTTAGCCGGTGCGGACAGCAAAAAGAAAAAACCTTAATTTATAAAAAGTATTACATGATCTGATTGATAAAATGTTACCAAATTAAGGAAAAAAGTTAGACTTTCTTGATTACAGTTTCAAACTTACTATTTTGAATGTCAATAAGTTACCACTAACTGCAATTTAAAATCATCCATAGATTGTTAAACTTTAAAGACTCAAATATTTAGGTTTTTAAAACTGTAGCTAGATTAGATAAATTAAAATGAAAGTCTCCAACAGTCAGCATCACAGACTTGATTTTACTCTAGAGTTGGACAGGCTTTTTAGAATCTGACAATATGAAGCAAGCATAATTTCCTTATCTCAGTGATCTGTGAACACAATGTGCTCTTGGTCTCTTTTATCATGGGACTGGAGAACTGTAATAGGCTTTCATTCCAAGAAGTAATATTTTGTGGCATGATAATATAAGTATTTATTTGGCCTTTGTAGTTATATTACAGTATATTAATTTTACATCTTTAGAATTGTTCTTAACAAACCTTTTTGCAGTATTTTAAAGCTACTTCCTACACTGCACCACTCCAGGGGAATATTAAGCAGGCCTGGTACTCCCTGGTATCAGGGAGAATATTGACTTGCAGATCCTTAAAGGTAAGGAACAGTCACTAAGCCAAAAGTCTTGGAAGGGATAAAAATTGAAAACATCTCATTGGGTTCTGTATGCCAGGAGTGACATAAATCTTAAATATAAATATGGAAGGTAAATGTCAAAGATAGTTGACACAGAAGAATTTGAATTAAAAAAATTTCATGAACTATGTTATCTTTTCCACGCTTCATAGTCATGGCAAGGTGGATATGAATGAGAAAAAAATAGACTACATATAGATTTATTCAATATGTCTCATGTTCCAGAGCACATTTGAACTTTAACAATATCAACTTTATTTAGTGTTTATTTTGTATTGTTAATAAAAATAAATTTCTAGACTAAATTGTAAAATAACATTGTATGGCTTAAAATTTTTAACTATGATGTACAGTAAGTTACGTCATGTACTTATAGAAATAAAATTTTAATTTTCTGAGCTTGTATCTTGATCAAAGTCTGTGGATTTCCTCTTTTGAATTTTGTCTTTTAGGCAAGATGTTACAATGATCCCTGGAGCATGGGTGTAGTAATTAGGTCCCAGTTTATTAAGGATCTCCTGGGATCCCAAGTGGTCATCATGGAGACTACATTACACTCAGGTGTGAACGTAAGAGGACTCCCAAACAGAAGGCTGGAGTACTGGTTTCTTTATCAGCAGGGAAATAAAAATATCATTAATAGCAGCATGTATAGTTACCCTCCAAAAAAATCAATGCACAAACATTAATTAGAATAACACACCACTTAAATCCTATCCTTATACTAGTCGTTAAACATGCCACAACGTTATATTTAGTCATTTCCATTTTGTAGCAGTTGTCAGAATTAAGTAGAAGTGAGGCATTTATTATAGCAGTCTGCAACTAAGGGAGCTGACAGGTAATCACAGGCTATTTTTAGAATCCTTGTTCTATGATTTATCTTCGCTTTGCTTGCATCATAAATTGAATTATATTTGAATTACACTATTACATACAGAGAAGTCATCAGGTTGACATTAAATAAAGTAAATGTATTTCTGCTACTGCAGCAGTTTTTGAAGATCCACTTGAGTTTTTACAAAATGACCATAAATTAATCATAAAAGCCCACTTTTTATCAAACTTATTACTGCACTGTTTCTTAGTTATTTATAAAATAGTTGAAGCTGTGAAATGACAGGGGAATTTAATAAAATGCTATATTTATGAGATAAAATGGTATTTGCAAAGATATGCTGGTATATACAAGTGCTATTTGGGATTCTATAAGGACATTAATATTGAGAATAAATCTTGACCAAATAATAATGCATGCCATTTACACTTACAGTATTCTAAGAAATACACTTTTTGGATACACCTAATTTCTTAGGAGAAAGTTTATTAACAGGATTTTGTCTTATATCGAATGCCTAGTGCCTCGGTCAGGGTTCTAGTGGGAAACTGACAGTACATTCAAGTGGATAACTAAGAACATTTTGTCAAAGACAAACTACACTTGTCCCTCTGGTGTCCATGGGGAGTTGGTTCTAGGACATATTTCCTTTCCATGACGATGTCAAAATTATGAATGCTCAAGTCCCTTCTATAGAATTGGTAGTACTGGCACATAACCTACACATATCATCCCTCCCTATGTACTTTACCATCTTTGCCAAACTTGTAATATTTAATACAATGTAAATGCTATTCAAACAAATGTTATATGGTATTGTTTAGTGTATAGTGACCAGTAAAGAAAGCATCTGTATGTGCTCAGTCTGGGTGCAATTTCTTTCAGATATCTTTCATCCCCAATTGTTTGACTCCATGGAAGCAGACACTGTCCATGTATACAGAAAACCAACTCTGCAGGGTGTTGGAAGGGTTGGAGAAATCAGCAGAAGAGGATGACCATCTGGAAATCTAAACAGAATGGTTACCAAATCCTGGACACTCTGTAACCTTAGTACGTGAGGTGTTACAGGACAGGTGTGGCTTTAAGTAGACAAATACAGTCACCCTTGGAGTGCTCCAAAGGGAGTAAATTTCAACATAAATTCCCTTTCCACATTAATCCTCTGAAAGTGCTTTTTATGGGCAAATTTTTGAAAGTGGGAAGTCAGAGGATAAGGGAATCCATATAAGCTAGTAGAGGCCTGCTACTGGGACATAGCCCAGAACAAGCAGGGAAAAAGCTTGGGGCAGACCTGTTACAGCAAGTGAAGTCTGTCTAGGACTATATACTGGTTCTCCTTTAGGTCTTGAACTATTAGCAGAAAACAAAGCAAAATTTATGCAGGGAAGAAATTTATACCCTAATAGGAAAGTGAAGAAAAGAAGTAAAATACATAGAATACCCAACTAGTTAAGGACTATGGAGCAAAATAAAAAACCACAAGAAAAGAGAAGAGAATTCAAAGTGTGGAAGTTAACAGTAGAGGGCTATATTTTTAAATAGAATGGCTTGGGAAAGTCTCACGTAGGAAGAGATATCTGAGCAACAAACTGAACGCAGAGCCTATGTCCATCTATGGAGGAAAAAATTCTAGCCAAGGGAGCAGTGAGCATAATTCTCTAGGTGGGAATATCATCAATAATCTGCCAATGAAACAGTGAAAAGGAAGCCAGGGTAGCTTCTGAGAAGGCATAAGGGACCCCTCGGAGGGAAAATGGTTGGCAAGGTAAATGGCAGCAGCTAATGCAAAGGAATTGATTGATTCTGAAGGCAAAGGGAAGTCTTTGAAAAGTTGAAATAGATGCATTTGATTATTAGATTACATTGTAGATGGTCACTCCATCTGTAAGACTATCACAGGGGAGGGGGAGGTTAGAAAAGGGCAAAGAAAAGCTGGAAGGATATGTAGATGGTCCAGGCTAATGCTGTCACATCCATGTCAACTGACGGCAGCCAGGAAAGGGTGGTTGCAGTACAAATGCATACAAGTGAAAGCATTTGAAAGATATTTAAGATATAAAAGTAACGTATCACAGTAAAGCAGTGGGCATGGGTGGTAGGAAGCAAAAGGAAATGAGCAGGGTGCTATCTTTCATGACTTAGGCTGTGTTTTGCTTTAGTTCAGCTTCAGGTGTGTGGAGGTGCTTTTCAGACACCCGGGACAAGATGCCAATGAACCTCAGGTATTTGATTAACAGCTTGGAGAGCAGACCTCAATTAGATGTGCACATCTGTGAATCATCAGTCACTTCTTTTATGTGATAAATAAAACAAAGTCGCAAATGCAATTGAATTGGGAGAGTATAGAGTAAGACCAGAAGAGGAGTATGGAATCAGACTTTGAATATCTTTACTTTGAACAGGTTAAATTTTGATAGCAGATAGAAGATGAGATGGAAATTCTCATGCGTACACACACACACATACACTGTAACCACCTTTAACATTTATGACCTCCTATAAGAAAAAGACTATAATTTATGTTTATGATACTGGGCATTAAACTCTGCTACATACTACATTCCCATCCTTTTTTTTTTTATTTTGAAACAGGGTCTCACTAAATTTCCCAGGCTGCACTAAAACTTGCAATTCTTGTGCCTCAGTCTCCCAGATCAATGTTTTAATTATTAACTCCAACATGAATAGATACAAAACTACAAATATTAGAAGGTAATACCTAGAGACCAGTTCTAATAATACCAGTGTTTCTTTGCTCTTCAGTGAGACATGGACTGAAACCCAGTTTTTACAAAAAATACCTCCTTATTTTTGCCATTTCCACAAGTTTTCACTGTAATCCTTATTTGACTTTCTCTTTTATATTTCCTCGGATGCTTGCAAACATTCTTTCTGTACCTAAATGTCATTATTTTGCTTGTAAAAGCAAATGTATTCTACATGTCTTCAATTCTAGCATTTTGGTTATAGCTAAGAAAAGATAGTCTTAGAGTTTGTCCTTTCTTTGTTCAAAAATATTATTCATTTTTCTCTGCTTATCTTTTCCAAGGGATTTCAGAGACCTGTTCTCTTAAATATTCTACCAAGAAGAAATTTTCCCATGTGTCTTTACTCAGCTTAGAAAAACTAATCGGTTCAGCAGCACTGTGTATATAGAGTTTTAAGCCATGAAAGGATGGAGCCCTTTTGAATATAAAATGCATTCCAATCAGAAAAGGGAGAAGAGAACAATTTGTGGGTAGATTTTCTTTTCACTGAGTTGGCTGAAAGAATGTATTGTCATGCAATGATTGTTTTGCCTCAGTTTACAACAATTTATAAATATACCAACATTCCCACAATGGTGTACTGAAATATAGGGCTCTTATCTACTTAGCAGATTATTTTACTACTTTTTTCAACAGTTGGGCAATTGTCCCTCATTATCTATGAAAACATATTGACTTTTTGATGGATAATTAGATGAAATAGATTGATTTCAGAACTTGGTTTTGTAGTGGTGTAGCTAAAAGGTGAGGTGTGATCAAACATTATAGTGAACATTTTAAAAAGATTACAGTACGAGATACATTACCATTAATCACTGTCAAAACACTCCCTCTTACTTCCAATACCTTTATCCCATGATTCTTGTCACTTTCTGAAGCAGTTCTAGGAAGTCCTTTCACACCGTTAGCAGGTGCAGTGAAAACTGTAAGCGTCCATTCTGAATGCCATCCATCCACGAGACAGACACCTTGAAGCACTGCAGTGTCCTCATTCTCCATGTTCATCAGTGCTGGCTCCAAGTGACTATTTTGCTCTGTAAACATTTTGAACTGATTCAGGGCACTGAAGCAGCAATGACAGTGCAAGACCCTAATGGCAGAGGGATGTTTTTCTAGAATTCTCTCGGTAAGAACCTTTCTGCAACTATTACTGTCATGTGTTATAATGAATTACAGTATATGATTAAAAAGAATAATTGTTGATTCTTTCCTTTCTAACTAATCAATTATTAGAATACATGGTGTGCTATTTCCAGTGGTACAGTTTTTTTTCTTTCTGTTTTTAAAGGATTATGATGAACTCATGGATTTTAATGCTTGTCTTTTAATCGAATTTAGTGATTTATTATTTTTGTGACTCATACCACACCATTATTCATCTGTGACAGATCATGTGAAGCTGTATTACCCCAACTAGATTTTTATAGCTTCATTTTAAGCAATGCCCCAAACTCTTCTCATACATATCTTGAACCAGACCTTGAATCAGTCAAATTTTCAAGGAGGTCTCCTTCCTTTTAGTGGGAAAAAAATTTTTTTAGAAACAAGTACTTGACAGTTAAGAGGAATCAGCATTACAATTTTGACATTGCATCTAGCCATTTCAGTTGACACAGAGAATATGTAAATTCCTTAAAAGAATATATAAAAGTCCTCATACTGCTATTTTCAATTACTTGTACAATCTCAGGGATTTTTACTTCTTTGCTTTAATATCTGTATCTTAGTACTTCTGTTGGAATTCCTGGTTATCAAAAAATAGCCAAAGTTACAAGAGTTAACATTTATATAGTACTTTCCTTCTATAGTACAAATACAAAGGCTATAACATAAAGAGTTATATCAATGCATACTTAAGGAAAGAAAAAAATTCCTAGAAAAAAGTCTTAAATTCTATTTTGCTAAATGATTCATTTACAGAACTTTTACTTCAAATACTGATGGAAGAATTGGCATTAGGCCTAGATTCTCGTCACAAATAATTATAAAATTAGACAAAATATACAAGCCACAATCTCCCTGAATAAAGGATGGCATAAGTGTTACAATGTTAATACAGATGATATAGAATTCTGTACAGGGGTCCTCCATGGGCTTTGGTGAATGACTGGTTGGTCTACAAATACAAAGTGTGACTAGAACTACATGGCTGAATGAGAATACCAGTTCTTACTCCATTGTATTCCAGCTTGAGCAGCATGAAGGGAACTACATACCACTGCCATCTCTCAGTTGAGATAACTGAGGGGCCAAATTTTAAGAGGTGGAATGAACAGAGAAGGATCACACCCTATAACTAAAAGTAAAACTGAGATACATATCCCAAAATGGAAAAAAAGCTTGGCCACATTAAAAACAACAAACAAAACAAAACAAACAAGAATCTACCTAACTGCTTAATGGCATGTGAAAATAAAATGAATACTCTCATCTTGAAAAACCCAACATAATGTAGGACTCGTGCAATGTTCAGCATAAAATATATCAAAATAATTCTAATTTTGCTATAATTTGTTTTAAAAAAAACCACTCTTCCTTCATCTCACACACTGTATAATAACACTATTTTGATATTTTTTTCTTGTAACAGTGGTAAATTTTTAACATTTTCAAAGTCCTATTTTTTGTTAGTTTTTCACTGCTTAAAAGAAGAGCAATATATAATTTTAGTATACTTTTTAATTTTTATATGGATTTCAAGTAAAATTTATTTTATCTTCTGTTAACTTATATACAAAAGTCTCTTTGTATGATGTACATATTTCTGATTTTTACTAAGATTTTTTAATGCTAATAGTAATTAAATCAGAGATGTTTCTTTTCATCAATTTATAGATTTCTCAAGTATTTGTGAATCACTCATATATGAAAAGAATTAAATATTTATGTGCTAATGTTACAGAAGAAAGGGAAGAGAAATTTAGCATGTAGTGTACTTAGGAAAAAAAGGAAAATTATCATTCAGAGTTCATAATTTTTTCTGGATGAAATATTGTTTTATAAATAATGAGGCATACTGATAAAATGACAGTATTCACAATGATTTTCCTATGGTAGGCAAATAAAAAATAAATACTGTTATTCCACACTGTGTGAATTATTACCTTCCACACAGCACTGGTTTTAAAATGCAAGATATTTTACCTGAAATTAAAAACTGTATGAAATTAGTGCTGTGTATTTGACATTAAACATATAGCCTAGTTTCAATTTTAAAAATTATAAATTACTATTAGGCATTAGAATTATACAAAATGATGGGCTAAATCAAGTCGGACAAATTCTAAATTGTAAAACTATGCATTAGTTTCTAAATTCCGTTTCTTACGAATTCTCTGTTAAGTACCACCACTGCGCCAATGTGGTCTTAAATTCTTACCAACTAAAACTAAAGAAAGCTTACAATTGTTTCAAACCATTATCATATATCTCACTCCCTAGGAAAGATTTTAAAAACGTATTTGTTTTAATTTTTATTAAAATGTGATAAATGGGTTTTCTTGTGTGTGGTTTCCAATTATTCAAGCAATGATGTGTTACCAAGAATATGAAGTTTAAGTCAAACAGAACTTCACTCTACATCCTGACTCTGACTCTTGTAGCAGTGCACTATTTTAGGTGAATAGCGTGTTTCTTATTCTTATGTTATTTAAATAATAATACAATAGTGACTTTATTTCCAGACTTTATGAGTTTAAATCTGGTAAGTAATGTAGTTATACTCGATAAAACACTGGCATCCTTCCTGTTCTTTTTCCTGTTCTCCTTTGACCAAATAAGAGCAGCTTAAAAAACAGATATTTCCAGAATTTCAGGGAACCGTTTCTTGTCTTACCATGACATATCTCCTGTTATTGGGTTAACTTCTATTCTGTCATGCATTCTATTACAAGAAATGAACTACTTTTGCTTCTATCAAA
Source organism: Dasyprocta punctata (assembly GCA_004363535.1). Classification (NCBI taxonomy): domain Eukaryota; kingdom Metazoa; phylum Chordata; class Mammalia; order Rodentia; family Dasyproctidae; genus Dasyprocta; species Dasyprocta punctata. The sequence continues at coordinate 111,048 of RJWM01002727.1, forward strand.
TATTTGTTAATTATGCCCTGTGTCCTACCTGTATTTTTATAGTCTACATTTTTGCTATTACAATCCTTCCATTTCCCTTTCTTTCAGCAGTATCTTTCTTAGCATATTTTTTGCTGCTTTCTTTTACCAAGACAAGCAGAAAACAAACTTCTGTTGCCCTACATATTCTTCAATTCTGCTTCTTTCTGATATAGCAAAAATCTCTAAAACTTCACAGTACTTGCTATATATACTTGCTACTCTTTCAAGTCAGACTTCATCTAATTTAAGAATTCTGTTTATGTCATACCTACATATATCCAGCCATCATTTAAGCTATTCACTTTGAGATAGCTGATTCCAGTGTTGGATGATTAGTTATTTAAAATATTCTTGCACAAAGTAATTTGATTCATGATAATTGCTCATTTATATGGAAGTTCTTAATTCTTTCAGCACAGCCATTATGTTTACCATTTAAATATCTTTACTTCTTTTCAAACATTTCTCATATCAAATGTAACTTTGAAATCTTTTGAATTCTACCATCATGTTTTATATCAGTTATATTTTTTAAATGTTGCTAATAAAATTTGTATTTTAAGTGAACCTATTTGAGAAACAGTATTTTAGTTTAAAATTAAACATTTTGATTTTCTAAAAATGATGCAAAAATAATTGTATACAATTATCTTTTTCTATGTTATATTATCTTAAGTTAGAAAAAATCATAAAGTTTTGGAATTAACCTTACCCATTCTAACAAAATAGTTTTGAAATTTTTAAGGACAGAAGAATTTCTGTTCTAAATTTTGAGGATAAAATAAGTATATGAACCCATTACAAAATTCTATATTCTTGTCCGTTTTGTATAAAATTTTCAGTAAATTATTGGTCAAAATCAATCATAAAATGCACATGATTAACTTTGATAGTTATTGTTTATCATGAAATAAGAAGTGAGAACTATAAAAGAAATGAGAAAACAGTTCAAAATTGTTCATAGAGCCCATCAGGATTTACTCTTAAACGAATCAGCCCAATTATCAAGTTGAACAGTTAGCCAAAATTTATAGCTGTAGAAAGACTTATAGGTGTCAGGAATTTAAATAGGCCAAATTCCTTTGAAGTAATAAGTATATTTTCTTTTGGGCAACCTCAGATTGCTTTTGTATTTCTCAATGATGCAACGATTTAACAGAAAAGGTGAGCTGAGTTTTTATCATTCCTTTTGTGTCTTTTGCATAGAAAAATGTAAACTGTTTACAAAAAACTTGAGATTGTATTAACTTTCAAAAAATAATTATAGGATTCTTACTCGGTGATTACTTCATGAGGTTTCAACACATATAATGTATGCTTATATATACATTATATCAGGTTATATCTTAATATATAATAAAATTAAAACATAAACCAATAATAAGCCAACACTTTGTGAAGATACATAACTTTTTAAAAATATAAGACCAATCCTAGGCTTATGTAACATAAAATTAATCATGAAAAACTTAATTCTAATCTTGAAGAAAATATACATTATTTAGGCCTTAATACAAACCAAAAGATGGTATTTCTTAAATAGAATTAATTACAATGCAAATGTACAGCTAAATACAACACAAATCGTATAACTCTGAGGATATTTCACTGCCTTATGACTCCCAGTAGTGATGTTGAATCATATTTTAAATTGATTAACATTATTTTATCTCCAATTGCATTCATTAATAATTAGCACATAATAATATACATTCCTAGGTACAGTCTGTTATTTTGATTCATGAACACATCATGCAGTGATCAACTCAGGGTAACTGTCATATTCACCACTTCAAACATTCAAAATCTTTTCAAGGCACTTTAAAATACACAACAAGCAAGTGCTAATTGTACTCACCCTGCTGCATTATTGAACACTAGGATTTAACGTCTTACCTAACTGTATTTTTGAACTGGATAATCAACCCTTCACTATCTCTCTGTTTTACCAATAAGCAGTATCTTACTCTATACTTACATGAGATCAACATTTTTAGTTTTTCCACACAACAGAGAATATGCCAAATTTGTCCTTTTTTTTTTTTTAACTAGTTTACTTCACTTATATTGCCTTCCATGCTGGTCCTTATAGCCAAAAATGAAAGAATTTTATTCATATATATTATATATTTTTCATATATATATAAACATATATATGTATATATTTCAGCCATGTAAAAGAACGAATATATGGTATATTCATATTCCTACCAACAGAGTATACAATTTCTTCTTTGTCCACATTCTTGCTGGAATTTGTCACTTTTTTATTTTTTGTTATAACCATTCTAACTGGAGTTTGATGACATTTGATTGTACTTTTGGTTTGGATTTCCCTGATGATTAGGGGTGTTGAATGTTTTTACATATACTTGTGAGTTTTTCAGACATCGTCCTTTGAGAAATGTCTATTCAGATCATTTCTCCATTTTTAATGAGAGCAGTTTCTGTTCAGTTATTTAAATTTCTTATATATTTTGGACATTAACACCTTGTCAGATGTATACTTTGCAAGTATTTTTCCACCAATGTAGATTTTCTCTCCATTTTTTTTTCTTTTTTGTGCCAAAACTTTTCAATTTGAAAATTTTCATGTGTCTATTTTTGTTTTTATTTCTTACACTTTTGGAGCCTAATCTAAAAAAACTTTGCCCATGCCAAGGTTCTAAAGTATTTTCTCTGTTTTAGCAGTTTCATACGGTCAGATTCTACATTTATATCTTTGATCCAATTTGTCAGATTATCCATTTATGTCTTTGATCCAATTTGAGTTGATTTCTGGTAAATGCTGAGAGATAATAATCTAATTTCATTCTTTTGCAGACAAAATTCAAATGTCCTGAATTCCCATTTGTTGTCTCAGCAAATGTATCCTTTTTGTTTTTCTTAAATTACGTTGATTTTCTGGAATTTCACAATTTTTTATTAATTCAGGGTATGTTTTGTTTTGTTGTTTTTGCCCAGGAATTTTCTTTGCTATTTGCAAGCATGGATTTGAAGTTGACTTGACAATTTACAAACTTTGCTCTTGTCAGTCAGTATGATTTCGTTCTCAGAGCCCACTGAATAGATTTCTACATGGGCAGTATTATTCTCTCTGCACACCAAAGTTATGTTTTATTAAGCTTATTTCTTTTAAATTTACCGCCCAAAAAACTACTATTCATTTCTAAATGACCTAACTTCACTCTATTTATGTGTCTGTGTGCTCATTTCCACTACAATGTGTCTAAGGGGGATTTATTCTTTATTCTCTTTAGGAACTCACTGTGCATCTCAAATACAATGATTTATGTCTTTTTTATATACTCAAAAATATTTGGGTTTTGATTGATGTTACTGCTTCTCCTGCTTTTTAATCTCCATTTAGATAATTCCTGTCAAAATACATTGAAATCTCAGATTTTCTCTTTAATTTTCAGTACCATATTTTAGGTAATTTATTTCAATTTACATTTAATTTTACTAACTCTAGCTTATGACTCTGTTTAACCTTTCTACAGGGTTTTCAACTTCATTTCATCCTATTAAATCTACTCACTTATAGAGAATATTGTTGCCTCTTTCGTTGACTTTTCATTATATACTTCTGTTTTAAACATACTCATATAATAATGTACATCTACATTATCTAAATTTGCAGTGTGTAATTCTGTTTTTGTTGTGCTATCTGGGTGTCACTCATTTACTGGGGTTTAGAATTTTAAATAGTGAGTTTTGCTTCATTTGGGTTTCATATTTCAAATCCTAAGAAATTTAAAATTTTTCATTAATAAATTTTCCTTGCGTTTTGTTTGCATGCTCTGTGACCACTCTTAACATTGCTTTCTGTTCTTCACCCATGTTACTTTGGGTAGGCTGTTTAATCCATATTTATCATGAATAAAATACTCAGAAGAGTTCGTTTCTCTTTCCAGAGTTCAGGCTGAGACAAACTTCCTTGCTACTTTCTGATGCTGGATTGAATATTGTTTTGGTTTATTTTCATAATTATTATACTCAAATGTAGGCACATATCCTTCTATCACCTCTCCATCACTCTCTAGCAATTTTCCTTTCAAGAAATTATAAACCCCTATCTCCAGTGAAAGGCAAAAGACCTAGACTTTTTGGTCAATCAGCACATTCTGTTTTCTTTGCTCAGAATGACTGGTTGAGGAATAATCTCATCTTCTGAGCACGAGAAATAAAATTTAAATCTACTTATAAAATTAAAATACTTGATAACAGATTTTTATCTTGGTCTGTTTGCATTGAGCTTGCTTGTGTGGGGCTTCTCAAAGCCTGTGCAGTGCAGGGACAACAAATGTGAAGAACCTTGTTAACCCAGAGGAAAGCAGAGGTGAAAGATACAGAATGGGCATCCACAAAAAGTCCTCGTGTTGTTTGAGACCTTAATTTCAGCAGCACAAGGATTCATCACAGATTTTTGAATTGAGAGTTGAAGTCTTCTTGAATTTTGACACCTGAATATGAGAAGCATGACTAAAATAGCTGTAGATAGTCCCAGTCTTACTGTTTCACTGTCTGACAAGTGGTGAGGAGTATGACTTTAAATGCAAAAATTAGACGACAAGAAATAATTTAACTTGCCTGTGATGATTTTAGTTATTTTCTTGTTACTGGGACAAAATACCAAACACCCACAAATTAAAGAGGGAAATGCTTATTTTAGTTTATGGCTTGCAGAAGTTTCAATCCATAGTCAGCTGACCCCAAAGCAGAGTAGCATAGTGGAAGCACATCACAGAGGAGAAACAGTCCCTGGCAGGGGAGGCAGAAAGCAGCAATCAAGCAGCCTTTCTTCTTTCATTCCCTTTTTAACTCATTTAGTCTGCACGCCTATTGGTTGATACCACACACACCCAGATTGGGTCTTCTGTCTTCAGTAAATCCATTCAGGCATGCTCAAAACTATACTAATCCAATTAGGGGATTATCACACACCCATAATCCAGTATAACACACCCATGATCCAGTCACTCCGAAAAGCCCCACCTACGAATATATGAGGCTATGGAGAGGGTAGGGAGAGCATGTAGATAGCATGCCATAACATGAACACTGAGATGTTCGACTCAAATATTCCTGTTATTCATTTATTCATGGCCTTTCCATCAGTAGATATTCTGAATTAGTCAAGATTCAACTAGAGAGGCAGAAGAGTAGAAGATATAACTAGAGAGATCTATTAAACAACGTCGGTTTATGCCATCGTGGCATCCAGTAAGGTAAATCTGAAATCTGTAGAGAAGGTTATCAGTGAGGAAAGGCCCATCATATTAGGCAAAAGTTGAAGCTTCTCTCTCAAAGAAGTCTTCATCATGTTCTTAAGAACTTTCAATGTGTTGAATCCATTTAACTCAACTAGCCAGGACAATCTGTCTTACTTAGAGATAACAGAATAAATTACCTCCATAGCACCATCTACATTAGTCTGTGCGTTAACTGAAGATTATAACCTACCCAAGGTGATACAGAAACTGACCATTTCTGAGGTGCATAGCCTTCTCTGAGAACTGCCACTGCAGTAAGCGTCTCCTCACTTAGAATCATCGTTGTTTTCCTGAGCACCATGAATTTAATGACATGTCAGTACAGACCACATAAAGTCTGACAACCTTGCTCCAAATTTGCTTGCCAGGAAAATTCTGAAGGACATACCAACTCTAGAATTTCTTATGGAGTTTGCAGAAATTTTCTTAAAAGAATACTAATCTTAACCTTGCTTTCTTGCCTTCCTTCCACAAAGAATACTTTTAAATAAACTTCATATACAAATCCCTCTCAGAATCTCTTATATACCTCATCCTGTAACATTCCCCAATATTTACTTACCTTTCTAACTACACATGAGCAATACTTTATGTGCATTCATTTAAAATCTAAGAAATAATAAAACCATAGCTCCTGTGCATTCTAATGCTGAGATGAAATGCCTTTGGTTTATTATTCTATTCAAGGATCCATGCAGTTCCTAGGATATAATGCATCCATTAAATGAACATAAATTATAAAAATGTAAAGCATTATGGTTGGTTGCCACGTAGCTAAAATTTTCTATTCATGAAAGAAGAAACTAGAGATTATTTTGCTCAATATCTAGTATTATTATGATTTTGCTATTGTATTAAAATATGAAATATATTTATTTCAAGTGGAAGAAAAATTATTGATTAAAGTTATGAACACATCAGAAAAGACCAATATCATGTATCAAGCATCCCCAGATTAACTAAGATGCTTATTTTCAATCAATTTAAATTCTGCTTTGTTGGAGTGGAAATGACTCTGAGTTTAATGACACCATTTCAGTCAATTTTTGTAGCATCTTGTGTGTGAATAGAATAACTCTATTACTGTATTTCTATTATTCTTCCTTGAATGGAGGAAGAGGAAAATTTTTGGAACTTAACAACTACAAAAAGATGACAGCATACATATTGTTTCATCCTAAAATCAGTGGTATGTGAGTATTGTTATAAGTGTTGATGACAAGATATACTTAGGTGTTCTTGAAAATACTTTGGAAAAGATTCAGTTCTGAATAAATGACAATTTTAGGTGAATGCATTTGACTTCTCTGGCCGTGATCACTGAAAGTGAACAAAAGAATTTTAAAAATGGAGGAAGGAGTTTTTATACCACAGAAAAACAGCAAATTCTACAAATCAGAGCTTTCCTGGTTGTATCTACATTATTGCCACCAATTCCAAAAACACCCACATAACCATGGACATTATACCATCAATTTTTCTTTCTCTTTCTCATCCAATTTTAATTAAATTTAAAAAGTCAAGCAACAATAGTTCAATGAAAATGCAAGGTGATTAATTTAACAAGTTTACATTAATCTATTTAAGTTAGAAAAACTAAGCATGTGGGAATTATTTTTTAAAAATCATTACGTATGTTCTCATATTAGCAATACAAAGCAGGATGTTTTGCTCAAGAATTCATAAGTTTTTCCTAAGGAGTTTATAATTCATGGCAAAAGTACACTATTTATTGAGATTAGAAACAGAAGAGGTGACCCAATTTGTGTTCCTTTGTTACACTGGAGTGCAAAGAGTTTATTGGTGACAGCAATCTATGGCGTGCACATTATTCATTATTAGTTCTGGGCACATGATCCATTTGCTCCCATATACATCTCTCTTGTGTTGAAAAACCCTCCAATGGATATTTACTTTTTCCCAATAAAGGGAAAGGCTTTTCAATTGTCAATAAAGCCAGTTAGAATATGACCTCCATGAGAAAGGCACTCTCTTTACTTGCTTCTATTTAACCAGCTTGTACAGCAGTTCCTGGCAGGTAGAACATGCTTGTGAAATATGTTTAATGAACCCCCAGTATTTCTGTTAAATCAGCAAAGAATTGTTGGAAGAACATGTGGGATACCTTGGCATTTTCTTACTTGATTACAGATCTTCGCAGAAATGATTAAAAAATAATCATTGTTGCACCACAGTTTCGGAGACTTAAAGTGTGTGTTTGGTCTACCTGGGAAATGTGAGCTAATCCGTGAATATTTGCCCAAGAAGGACTGAGCTTTCTAATATCTGGAAAGTCTAAATAAATATTTCATGGACTAGGTTGGAGGTAAATTTTGCTTTTGTCTTTTTGAGACAGAGTCTTGCTATGCAGTTCAGGCTGGCCTTGAGCTCACTTTGTATCCCAGTCTGGTCTCAGACTTGCAAGGATCCTCCTACTTCAGCCTCCCAAGTACTGGGATTACAGGCATACACCACCACGACTGGCTAAATTGGAGGTAAAATTATTACACATTAATGAAATTATTACATGTAAAAGTAAATGGAGACAGAGATAAAGATTAAAAGAAATGTATATGCCTGGAATACTTTAGCTTGGAAAACTGGGTAGCACAAAAAATGGATACTAATTTATAAAATACTTGACTCGTTTGCTATTTTTCTTTTTTATTATAAAGAGAAAAAAGTAAGAAATAATAAAACAGTTTCAAAATGGGCTAATAGGAGAGCAACCATAAGCAACACATTGTGTATTGTTATATTCACAGTAGTTGTTCAGAGTCCAAACATAGGCATGAAACATTGTCCAAAAAATTACTAGTACAAAACTTTGTCCTTATTGAACCAAGAGAATCTGCTGTTTTTTAAAGTAGTTTAACTTCATTATCTCACTGTGTATTCAACAATTTTGTCATTGAGATATTTTATTATTTTCATGCTATAGATAAGCTAATAAAATTAAATGATTTTAAAATTGTGCTGCATGAGTCAATTCTTTAGAGATACAGAACCAATAAAACGTACATATATATAAACTTAGAGATGTAATTTAGGAATTGTCTCATGCAAACGTGGTGGCTGCAAACTCAGACAGAAATGGATACTACTGAAGGATTTTTGTGTTGTTTTTTCAGCTGTATTGAGATATAATTGGCAAGTAAGTATTGCATATACTTAAGGTAGGGTAAAACATGAAATTTTTGTATACAATCAAGCTAATTAATATGTGTGTCATGTCATATAATTACTTTCTTACAATGAATATACTTAAAAATCTATTTTTTGGTGAATTTTAAGTAAACAATTCTTAATTATCATGAACATACTCTACATTAAGTTTCACCTTTTCTGTCAGTCAAAATTTAAATTGATTCCATACCTTAGCTATTATGAACAATGCCACAATGAACATGATAATTCAGATACCTCTTGTAATACTGATTTCAGTTTTTTGAACGTATGTCCAGGAGAAAAATTGTGAGGTTCTATTTTCAATGTTTTGAGGCACCTCTATATTGTTTTTCTCAGTGGCTATCCTAAATTAAATTCTGACTAACAGTGCTTAAGATTTTCCTGTACTCTATGTTATTATTAACCCATGTTATGTTTCACCTTTTACATAATGGAATTGGCACCATGTTTAAGGTGCTATCCCATCGTGATTGTTATTTGCATTACTTTAGTTAGGGATGGTGATTCATTTTTATATATCTATCAGACATTTGTCTCTTTTTTGGAAAAATGTCAGGTAAGGTCGATTTATTTTGTTTTGTACATGTGCTATTGAGTTGTCTAAGTTTCTTACATATTTTGGAGATCAACTACTTACTGGACACATGGTTTGAAAATATTTTCTCATTTTGTCTAGATTGCCTTTTGGCTAGATTATTTTCTTTTCTGTGCAAAATCTTTTTATTTTGATGAAGTTTTCTTGATTACTTTTTCTTTTGTTGCCTATTCTTTTGGTAACATATACATGTATTACCATATGTTTATTGCTATGGTCAGCATTATAGGGCTTTCCTTCTTCTAGAGTTTCTGATTTTTGATCTTACATTTATAACTTTAATCTACTCACTGCTGCTTTGATATATGTTGCAAATTAAGGATTCAACTTAATTTTTTTTTGTTTGTATCTTTAGCTTTTCTGGTACACTTCTTGAGAGTGTATACTTTCCAATACTGTGTTTTCTTGGTTACACTGTCAAAGATGAGTTATCTGTACATGCCTGGCTATTTCCAGATTTTCTTCTGTTACACTGTTCTCTCTACATGTTAAGCTAGTATCTTTCTGTTTGAATTATCATAGCTATGAAATATAATTGGAAGTAAAGAAGTATGGTATCTGTACTTTGTTCTTTTTGCTCAAGATGACTTATTAAGAGTGTTTTGAAGTTTCATACATAATTTAGGATTATTTTTGCTATTTATATGAAAACCATGATAGAAATTACATTGATTCTAAATCATTCTAGGTAATATAGGAATTTAATAATATTGATTCTTCTGATCCATGAACATAGATTTTCCATTTATGTATGTCTTTTTCCATTTATTTTGTAGGTATTTTAGTTTCCAGGGCACAGATCTTTTGCCTTCATTATTAAATTTATTTCTAAGCATTGAATCATCTTTGTTGCTACTGTAAATGAGATTTTAAGTTTCTTTTTTGCAAAAATTTTGTCATTAGTACATAGTGTTATTAAATTTTTGCATGGTGTTCTGTAATTAGCAATGAATATTTTAGTTCTAATTAGCAATGAATATTTTATTAGTATAAATTTCAGGTTTTTCTATATGTTACATGTTCATAAACACAATTTTACTGATTTTCTAATTTGGATGTATTTTATCAATCTCGCCATCTTTTTAAAAAAAGATTAAAAGAAAATAAAACAGTGAAAACAAAACAGAGCAATAAAAATTACAGAATTTCAAAATAATATGATAGGGAATTAACAATGGTCACTATATTGCATAATGTTATCTTTGAAATAGTTGCTCAGATTACAAGATACTGTTATGTAAAGCAGATCAAACAATATAAGCACTCACATTTTCTTTCCACGAACTAACAGGAAAAGTTAAACAATTTTTCCCTTCCTTCTTTTCTCTTTTTCCCCATCCCAGTTGTTCTTTCCCTTTGAGCAGTTTCTTTCCTTTTCACAATATCTATTGTAGATTTAGATCTTATTTACTCTTTCAGTTTATTACACTAGGGAGACAACACAGTGTTTACACATGGAAGTCTGATTTATTTCACTGCGAGTGTGTTTTCTAGTTACATCCATTTACCCATAAAAGTCTTGAATTTATCTTTTTTATAGCTGAACAGTACTCCATTGTATAAAAATACCACATCTTTTGTATCCATCCCTCAGTTGATGGGCATTTGGGTTGTTCCCAAGATTTAGCTACTACAAATTGTGCCGTTATAAACATGGGTGAACATATATCGCTGTTGTATGATGTTTCTAATTCTTCTGGAAAGATACCCAGAAGGGCAATAGCTGGGTCAGAAGGGACCTCTAATCCTAGTTTTTTGAGGAATCTCTACACTGATTTCCACAGTGGTTGCACCAGTCTACATTCCCACCAACAGCAGAAAAGGGTCTTGCCATCTGGAGTCTGAAATCCGTTGGGTACATCAGAGTTAATGTTGCATCCTCAAGGAAGAATTTCTTCTTCTCCTGTAAACTTGAATTTTAACTCATAGTTCTTTGCCTAGTGAAGAAGCCAAACCTTCATTTATAAAGGATCTGGGCCATTAGTAGTCTTGCCAGAATTTGGTTGTTGTTTTCCATTCATCTCTTTATATGGTAATTTGATAAGAGAAATGCTTTCAGGAGCTCCTGTTTCAGACATACTCTTCTTTACTCCCTTTGGTAATCAGAGTCAACCACTCCACTCACCAGAGTATCTTCCTTCTTTGCTTATAGATTCAGAGACAACAAGAACCTTAAATATTTTAAATGATATAATTGTTAGTTGTGTCACTCCCATTTGCATTTCCCTGATACTTGGACTCAAATTATGGCTATGGAAGAGAAGGACCATATATTGAATACTGATTTGGAGTATACACAGTCTTCTAAAAAACACTTTCCTATTCTTATACCTAGTGAACTCTATGATTGAGTCTTCAAAATACTATTTTATAAATCCTATGAAGTCATTTCCTTCACAATGATAGAGACCATGATACTACCAATGAATTGTATAGGATGGGTTTGATAACAAAATAAATTTTCTGTAGAAAGATGTTTTTTCAGATTTTTCACTAGTACATGTTTATGGTATGTAAGCATTACATTCATCACGCAGAGTTGGTATATTTACATAACACATCTTAATGATTTTTACTTTCCCTTCTCCACTTCTCTGTTCCATACCTCCATCTGTCGCTACGAGGGACTTCAGGATGTGCACTTTCCTTTTCTTAACATAGGTTTATGTTCTGATCACATAATTTACCCAGTGGAAGAGTTATATGAATGCAGGGTAGTGTGTTTGTTTTGTTTTGCTTTGTTTTGTTTTGTTTGATTTGATGTGATTTGATTTGTTTTTGCTATTTGTATCACATCCTTAGTGTTCTTTTTTCCTTTGTGAGTCTCTTAGTCAGAAGCAATAATGCAGAATCCCATGATAGTTGATAAGACATTCTGCAAATCCACAGAGGGTGATTATGACAAAAACAGTATGTTAAGAGACAACAATTCTGTATCCAGGGTGAGATTACATTTCAGTAAGAAGATAGCACCATACTTTTGATGATAGAAGCTTTTTTATGGAATCAGCTTGCTAACAGCACTATGTGATCAAGTTGAGGAATGATACCATTCTAAGGATTCAGTGTTGGTCTTTGCTCCTGGAAGACTGGAAAATTAGAAGTGGTTGTAGCCCAGTTACCCCAGATGAACACTTACATATGACACAAATGGCACCATACTACTTTACAGGTAGCTCAGATCACAAAGTATTCACAGTTTTCTCTCCCATTTTTTATGATGTTACTCTTATTCATTTCACTCACTGACAATTATAATCACCACAGATGTGGAAGCTACTATTATTGTGAACAAATTATCATATGTTAGATCAACAAAGCAAATTAAATATTTTATTTATTCCTCACGTAATTACACATATATATAGCTAGATACATATATATTTCTCACCTA